>CAUHTR010004222.1:0-38555 GCA_959609185.1 Schmidtea polychroa | reverse complement strand
TGACATTATTACTACTATTATTATTTTCTTTAAGAAATATCTTTTTGCTGTCCTTTCATTACGAGAAAAATCGTTATTGAGTTAAAATTTTCACAGATTCTTTTATCTATTTCTCGTGTTTCTTGTTTGTACCACTTTCAAAATTTATCTTCATCTTAAAATCCTATTAATATTTTATTAATTAATATAAGATGTAAATAACTTGCAACAAAATAATTTAATATTAATTTAATAATATAATTAATATTAATAATTTTTTAATGCCTTAACATTTGGAGTTAGAAATTGGGGCTCCTCAAATTATAATGCCCGCGGCAGTCATACGTGATGAGCATTTTATCATTTTAATTGAAAATCCACCATTTTTATTTGTATTCCTTTAATCATAAGCAAAACTGAGCATTTGAAAAAATAATAAAAAATGTAAAAATATTTTTTATTTTATAATATTTTTATTGCAGAGTAGAATGTTTGTGAGTTATACAAAATTACATAATAAATATACGAGTCTCACGGATATCTACAAAAATTGTAATAAATTGATAAATTAATTTATTTATATAAAATTTTATATATTCCTACAACCAAATCAATAAAATCAATAAAATCAATATAAAATAAAAATTCATATTCACAATTCAAAATAATTATTACTTGACTGTAAAAATGCCGGTAAAAAATAACTACAAATTGTGTTTTTATTTAAAAATATTATGAAAGAACCCAAATTTTATGAAAGCGACAATAATTGTGCGGGGAATTCGATTGAAAGGTTTCCCGGTTTTGCAATAGTTCTAAAGAAATAGTTTTATGAAATTTTGATAGTGGAATAAAGTTGTAAATGTAAATTGAAAAGAATTACTTTATAATATATATTCATTATTACCATTCGAAATTCGAATGGTTTGTTAGGTTTAAGAAATTCTTATTAGACAATTCCTCACTTGGACAACCAAACACTAAGTAACATTTGTATGGGTGCAGGGTCCAGCTTCAACATTTAGGTAAAATAAATATTTGCACTTAAACATTGAACCAATTTTCGCAACATGCTTTTCTATATTCCTTATGATGTCATTAAAATATCAGCACTTTGTAAAATATCAAAATTTTGATTAACAGGAAATATATCGCATAGTTCTTGATAAAAAAAAATTACTAATGGATTTTGATAGAAGTGAAGCATAATTTTAGAATATAAGTATAAAACTTTTCAAGAAAAAAATACAAAATCAGCAATTTTACAAGATTTTCAACTTAAATATATTTTGAAAATAATGAATTATTTTTATTATTATTATTATTATTATTATTATTATTATTATTATTATTATTATTATTATTATTATTATTATTATTATTATTATTATTATTATTATTATTATTATTATTATTATTATTATTATTATTATTAATATTGAATTATGTAATTATTCTTACTTGAGCACTTTTACTTTTTTCTGGATTTTCCATTAAATCCCATATTTGACTGCGAAGTTTTGCGCATCTTCCGTTAATGTTTTCCGGCTGATAGTTAAGTTTGTTTAAATAGATTGCTTGAACTTTATTATATTCTTCTTTTGATATATCGTATTTCAAATTGTAAATATAGTAACAGCAACTCGACATCAAAGATTTATCAATACCCCAATATTCAAAATCCTCCGTCAAACTCATGACGCACATCGTATTCGTATCGTAGAGAACTCCAAATTTCAGTAGATGAAGAATTGTAGTGAAAAATTTCGGATGTCTATCAAAGAAATATTCCTCTATATCTGCCTGGAAATCATCACAGTATTTTAGAATTTGTTGCGAAGTTATTGCCGAATAAAGTCGACACAAACGAACACTGTAGGCTCTTTTCAATATACTCTTCCATGAAACTTTAAACAATTGACCTCCTACATTTAGATTTGCAATTTGAAAATGCATATAAAACGAATTTAACAAACCATTTAAAAAAATACTAAAATTAATTAAAATGCAGAGAGGAAAATGAAAAATATAGTAATTAGTTAATAAGCGGAAATCGGATTGGTTGAAAATTGTTAATAATTTATTTCGATTAGCAAGCAATGGAAAAAGCATGGAAAATTATTATGCAAAATTCATCAACCACATCAAATTGTGCCTGTTGAATAATTTTATTCCTATCCAAAAATGTTCTAATTTGAAATGGAAATTGCATTACAATAATCATTTAATTTCGTCAATAAATGTGGATAATTATTTTTTTGTATTATAATGTTTTTTTCCTATATGTGTCTATCATGTCCATCTGATTGGGCTTGAAAACGGTTGTTTCGAAAATTCGTGTTAAATATAAATAGAAATTATTATCTAAGAAAAAAATGAAATAAAAGAAATCGATAAAAAGGTCATTGGTGTAAGAGATAAAAGATTTTAATAAAACTGAAAATCTTTGAATTAATTATATTTATTTAACATATTCAGCGTCACCGACCTCATATGAGATTTCTATTAAATGCTGTTACAATTCCAATGGTAACAATCATAATTAGAAGATAAAACAGTTCAAAGATAATCGTCATAAAATCAACCATAAAANCAGTGTTCCTGACAACAAATCTACTTGCCAAATTTCAGCTCAATCCGATCATGGAAAGTAGGTTAATCTGGGCTCATAAAATTTGCATAGAACATACAAACATAATTCAGCGAAGTTAATAGAGACGGTAAAAATGAACTGAACTAAATTGAGTTTCGATGAAATTACTGAAGTCATTCTAAAGAAAAGTTTAGAAATAATTAAGTAAACGGGATGATTATATGAAATTTCATTAAGATAAAGATGAAAGGACACTTTCTTAAGTATGTGACATCACATCTGACAATGATTAATTTGTTAATATGTTACTTTAGAACTGACATCGACTCAAACCACGTCGAGCTCATCTAAATATGTTGGATATATAACGGTTTTAGTAGGAAGAAAAATTCTAAATCTGCCTTGTGTTCAATAATCAACAATAAAGATCGAACGATATTGAAACTTTATTTGTTACTCAATTTCATACTACCTCTGTTCAAGTCAATTAACAACAATATTAAAATAGCCCAAACAGACTTGCAAACTGTTTCCAAAAAGGAAATATCGGGAATTCACATCTTCTTGGTGAATTTGAAACTGTTTCATTATTTTTTCTCTTCAACCTTTGTCAATTTTATTTCGTTATTCACCCAGAAAAAATAATATTTGGAAAATCTACCTGACTTTATATAGGCTAATTATTCAGGTCAGGCCAAATCTTTCATAAATTAAACACAGTTATTTTGTCATTTTAAATCTTTTGTGTTTGTTAAAAACAAAATTTGTTTATCCTATTGCAATGATCTATGAGTATAGAATTTTTTAATTAATTAATTAATTAATTAATTTTATCAGATTTTAATTTTCAATAAAATTTTACAAATATTTTTTAATGAACATTTAAGTTTTAACATCTTTCATGGCTGATTTGTAAATTTGAATATCCTCTTGGAAAACCTCTAAAGGATGTCTTGTCCATCCAATAACTTCTCTTATTTTATCAACATCACTATCTTCATTTCCGGATGTACTGAAGTCCGACTGTCCGGAATCAAATGCATATCTGGCTTCAAAATAGTTATTAGCATTATCCTGTTGTATTTTCAACTTTGTCATGAAGCAAACTAAACAGCTTTTCCCGATATCTTCAAAACAATCTGGACAAAATTGACTGAAATCTTCTGGACAAACAAAAAATCCTTCTTTTTCTAAATCTTCACAAATGAGACATCTGTATTTACTAAAGACTTTAACCCAATTAAAAAAGTAGGGATAGTCACGGCGTAAACTTAAAAGAAAACTGTATTCAGCTTCCAAACGATTTTGTTGAACTTTGAAGATGATGATATTTTTTTTTGACCTCATATACCGTTGTCGACCTAATAATAAAGTGTTGTATAAATGGACAATTCTCTGACGTTCTCTTTTTGGATAAAAGTAACCACAAATCACATGTCGAGATCTAGCCAAATAGCCATTGGATAGAGTTAGAATGTAAATTATGATCGACGTTATCATAAACAACCTTTTATGGTAGTCAGAGACTTGCCGGATATCTGGCGCACAATCAGCAAGGCTATAAGTTATATTAAATCCTCCTAAAGCTTTTACTTCTTCCAGTACTGTATCAATCAAATATTTAATAAATCCATCCCCACTCGCAGTAATATTGAGAAATTCATCACCTTTTATAGTCAACTTAATAAGACTTACGTCTCGTATAACGTCGAGTGCTGTATAGAATACTTCTGCAACCAGAAACGTCGTAAACAGTGAGAGAAAAATCGCTGTAATTTTAATGAAATCTCGGATGACTTTGCTAATCTCTTCAGATGTATAGAAATTTTGATTGAATAGAACCTTCTTTCTTTCATAGCTTTTCAACGGTAATAAACTTGTCCTATTCACTAATTTCCGTTGTTTGTCAATCAGTTGAAAATAATTTGTTATATATTTGTTGTCATAGTCGATGTCGACTAAATATTTCTTACAATACGAAAACGATCGGAAAATGACCAGCATCAATAGGATCTTCAACACGACCAATACTAAAATGATCAAGTCAACCAGTAGAACTACAGTGTCGGATAAAGTAAATGTAAGCACCGCTGTTCCATGTAATACTGCATCACCATTTATGTTGAATTTCTTTCTAGTAAACATCCAAGTGACATTAAAATCAAAGATCTCGTTCATAGCAGCAACGCCACTTTTTGTACCCTGATGCATTCCACCGAATCCGTCTTTAGTATTAGCCGCCTCTTGTTCGTTGGCACATTTCTGGGATTTTTCTAATGCCTTCTGAACATTGCAAGACGAATCCGAGTCAATTTCACTGTAACACATGTCTTTTAAACTAAATCCAAGATTCAAGGAGCCCATTATAGAGTTTTGCATTGTTTGGCAAGCCGTTCCAATTGTTTTCTGACAAATTTGGGTTTTCATTAATTCAATGCTTGAGCATCCACTGAACATTTTTGTTCTCATTTGACTAGAGATTAGACTACTTTTATTACTAAAGACATCTTTATACTCGTCGATGACTACCATACTCTTTTTAAATTGTTCCTCCAATTCTTTGTATTGACTTCGTAATTTCTGAGTTTTCTGTTGGAATTTTCTTTGTTCACTTCTATCAAGTTTATGAAGCAATTTGGAAAATTTATTTTTCAGATTTATTTCCCTTGTCAAATTTCCGTTTGGTATGGCTGCTCGAATTTGTTTGGATTGATTGGCCGAATTGTCAATTTCATTATTTATAGGCTTAGAAGCATTGTAAACTTCTAAGGTTGATTGCTTCAGTTTATTCGAAGACTCGATAGTGTTTATAAGCAATCTTTGCATTGGATTGATCGCGATCCTTTGAATGTCTTTTGATATATTTAACGCTACACCCATTGAACAATGAAGTGATAACATCACGGCTTGTATATTTCCAGCAATACAAGCCAAGGGACCGACAGCGGTTATTCTTGCCAATTCCGCCATTAAAAACGCTCTTCCAGCTTTCATTCCAAGATTCGGTATCAACAAAATTGCAACTGTGCGAAATTTCGTAGATTTGATGAAAGCAAAAGTGAATGATACATACGTTGTATAATAGATTACATCAACTAAAGTTGTCGACACTTGAGACTGACCTTCAATTGCAGTGGAAAAAGCTGTGAGAAATAAATTCGCTATCTGGGAACCGATAAAGGCTTTCGCAAAAAACCGAAAAACTACAACAGTATATGGTGGATCTTCGTCAAAAATCGCTCGTTCAACTATTGGAAAGTATGTCTTCAAAAGCTTTTGAATGAAGGTCGTGGCGTAGATTTCTTTGACATGTCGTAAATATGGTGTTCCTTCAATTACTTTTCCAATAAGGTTTGTCTTTTCTATTTGGGTGCGCCTTTTCATTTGATTGAATTGATTTTCTTTGGTTGGTGGGACTTGCAGCGGAGTTCCACGAGACTGGAGTTCCAAATGCCTCGTTGGGATATATGATGTAAAAGAAGCAATGCCTATATTTTCGCCATAAATTCCTTGGATCATTGTTTTAATTGATGTTGAAATTAAATGAAAAATAATAATTATCGAAATTTGTAACATTAAAAGCAAAACAGACAAAACAATTTCTGTAGTTAAAGCTCGAAAGATAATATTTTCAGTAAGTCTAAATCTACAACCTTCATTATAATATCTTTTTAATGCACTTGGGTCATGTTTGGACAAATTATGGTTTTGCTCTATCACAACAACTTAAAGGAGCCAACGCGACCAAACCAGGTTGGTTAAGGTATTTAAAATTTGCTAGCTCATAGTAATCAACTAAAGAAACCCATTTAATGTTGAACCAGTCAGTCGGTCCTGTCACCCCACAACACTTTGTTCTTTGCTGCATTTTATCTATCATATCCTTATCGAGATTGTAACCAACATTCTTCGAGTAACTATCATTTTTTCCATAAAACCTCATCCTTGCGTAAAGCTTATGTTGTATATCTGTCTGTAAAAGCCCGATCCCATCAATCATATGAAGAATTGCTGAAATGTTCAATACTATAAAGATACAATGACACAAATAAATTGGTCGTATAAATTTCCATAGAAGTCTCCTCGCTTTGATATTAATAAAAAGTCCAAAAAGAAGCATTGAGGCTATAGCCAAAAGAAAGCAGTCAAGACTGACACAAGTCATACATGACAAAAGGGTATCATAATATTGCAGCTTCAGGTATGCAGCGAATTCATAATTCATTGGCATTAGGGGCAAATGAAGAATTAGTAAAAATCCACTAAATAATATCAGACAACCTGAAAAAGCTAATCCACAGTAAATTATTAAAGTCTGTCTAACAACATCCACTTTGATAGCCATTATATAAATAAATAATTAAAATAATTAATATAAATAATGAGAATAATTAATAAACATATTGATAACATTATATCTGCAATTATTTTACTACAGAAAAATGTCATTGGACCCCTACACCAGCCTAAAAGACAAAGATCTGCATCCGACAGTTCTTGTGGATAATTCGTTTGAAATCAGATTTTTTGAAACTACAACAATTTCTTGGTGTCATGAAGACTTCCTATGTAATGGTATTGATAGAATTTTTGTTGCACTATTTCAATGAACTAAATTTTAATATGGATTTTAATAAATAAAACACATGGTCATCGTCAGTGTTGAAGTGGAGACGGTGTCACCCGGAGTGAAACACTGACTGGGATTTCCATGCTGGTACTTTGCACTGGTGACAAAATTTCCAATTTAGTAATAATAAAGTATTGGTATAATATTGCTGATAATATTGCTTTTTTATGTATTTTAAATTACTTGGTGGGGGTAGGGGTGTTGTGGTGTGTCACCGGTTAAAATTAACAATTTAAAATTCCTAGAACCTATAAAAAAGTTTACGACTTCATCACTGGTCATCGTTTTGAATAATTAAATAGGGAGACTTCATTTGAAGCTGATAAATGAATAAAATTGCAGTTAAGGTTAAAATGTAAAAGTCATTTCATATTACAGGCATCAATAGAGATAAAACAGTTAGATATAACGAATTTTAAGAGAACTGTTGAGTTTAATTACAATCTGACTACGTTCTTTTTTAAACATAAGAACACAATATAATTTTACTTTCAACAAAATAACTTCAAAATTTATAGGGTTGTGAAAATTGCCTTACTTTTGCCTATATGACTACTAGTGAATTTACATATAGGGTTCATTGTCACAGCTCAACTCTAACAGTTATGGCTTCAATTAAAAAACATTTTGACCAAACGACATATGTCTCAAGTGAATTTGGTACTGTGCATCTTGGGTGGAGCCCCATGAACCCCCGATACCTGCAAAAATTTGCATCATGTGGGTTCAGGATACAGATAATACTTAAACGAATACTGTGTAATGAGTACCCACTCAATCTTTACACACTTTCATAACCGTTGCACTATTTAAAGTATTTGCTAATCGTACTGTAACACCTAAAACACTCACTTAAACATTTTCCAATTTGTTTCCCAACACGAATTTAGTGTAATATTGACCTCAGTATACCTTTTCAACCCACCGTCCACATTTATATTGTTTAAAAATTCCTACCAATCGTTAATTACTCTTGATTTCCTTCACACAACTTTATTCGGAAATTCAGAATTCTTTAAATTTTAATTGTAATCTAATGCACCGACCTCAAAAAATTTCCAATTGGTAAAATCTTATTTTTGATTATCACCAATCTATCATTATATTTTTTTAGATAAACCTTTGCCTGCTGCATCAACTGGGGTGGCCAGCAAGAGGTGAATGTGCTATTACCACACTGGTAATGCTCTGGTGCGCCGTAGGTTCACATACTACAGATAAAAATGTCCAAAATTCGATTACTTGTTTTACAGTATTGTTGATGATTCAGCAGAATTCTTGGCTACTTTCGGTTGACCCACGCGCACCTTATACACCTAAGAATACGCTCCTTCTGTTCGGGTTACAACGCTTTTTACCACAGGGCTGCAACACCAAACAATATAAAATATAATCGATTTCAAGAGGAAAATCAGATGATCCACTACGGCATATTGCTAGTTTCTAGTTCCCTTCGGCGCTGTTTGACGGCCGGTGCTCTGACGATGGACTCCATTACCCACAGCTCTGTTTCTAACAAGAACACGCAAGCAACATTGAGTTCTGGCTTGCGTTTAACAGTCATCCGTGGAATCTTAACATTTGAAAAACTAAATTCTGGGTGTATGGTTTGATACTAATTAATTATATAGTATTGAAGTTCTTAAAGTTCCACTGGAAATGAAAATTGTGGAAATTCACAATAAAACTTTAATCATAGATGTCGAATACGGTATCTCCAAAAATCATACAACAGTACCATTGACAATATTCATTATGGATCATTACGGAATGACCACTAAGCCGGATTGGGATTTAAGAAAAAATAACTCAAGTGTGATGCAATCGGCATCTGCTTCCATCAATTTTTCAATCAACTGTTACACGTGGAATTCATAACCACTTAAACATTTTGTTATTATTTGAGCTAAACGGTCATGATATTTTTACGATCTATGGGAACTCAGAAAAGAAAACGGAAGTAAAAAGAAATGAGAAATGAGAAAGAGGAAGGAAAAAAAAGAAATTAAACAAGAAAATAAAAACCAAGGTCAGTACTAATTAATTAGTACATAAAGGAAAAGGAATTTTGAAATCGGAAAAAAAAGGAAAACAACAATATTTTTATCTCGACAGCTTGCCAGTGATAACGTAATTGCCGGGAGAAGGCAGGTGAATAAAAAAGGATAAAGGGAAACTATCTTGACAGTCGTCAGAGATAAAAATGGAATAGTCGGGGAAGGCAGGAGAAAGAAAGTGGAAAAACACTTGATTATCTTGAGTGCCACAATTAAGCAAGCTATATAAAGAGAAAAGAGTGAAGACAAAATTAGACAAAATTAGAGACAAATAGTGACGCGGAACTGAGACGAAAACGGGAGAGGCAAAATTAGACAAAAGTGAGACAAAAAGTGACGCGAAATTGAGACGATTTGAGAGACAATTTCTGAGACAATACTTGAGACAATTATTGAGAAAATTTGAGAGACAAAATTATTAGAGAAAAATTAGACAACGTCGAAAGAAATGTTATTGGAGAAACGATTTGTGGAATAGAATTGTAAAGAAAATTATTGTGAAGAATAATTATTGGGGAAGATTTGAAGAAAAGAATTAGTTAAAAATTAAACGAAAGAAGTTACTTGAGTATTTGAATAAATTTGTGAAGAAGGTCAAAGAAAACAACCAGCTCAAAGTCCCAGTTGATAAACCAATCAGTAATTTGTGATCTTTTAATCCGGTGTTAAACGCAAGTGCTATTCCTCACTGAGTGTTGTAAGAAGCATTGTGTAGTCATTAAGCAGAGTGTTGAATTGATTGTTAGTGTACAGTGAAAGTTTAATTGTGATTATCAATAAAGATTTCTGTTGTCAAGTGTTATTTGTGGATCGTATAAAGACACGTTTGGCGTTAGATTAACATTTATATTTATCACAAACCCAATAACCCTATGAATGAAAAAAGTGCACTGATGTATGTGCTGATGGTACACATGTAATAATAGGCTGCCGTTATCGTGTTTTCACCAAAATTAAGAATGTATGTAAAAATAATAAAACAAGAGGGAAATAACCAGAGCCAGAACCCAGCTAATTGAAGGCCTATTGCAATTATGTCTACCAACTATAGAATATTCATGAAAATCATAAACAAAAGGCTGTTCCAACGGCTTTTAGAACACAGATTAAAAATAGAATAGCAGAAGTAGGTGATTATAGCCATAGGATGCGATGAGAACAACTATACCTTTTAACTCAAAAGGAAAAATCAAGCATGAAAAGATACGATAATCAGTAATGTCATTTCGTTTTTTATAGATCTTGCGGATGCCATTGGAAGCATACCTCACGAAGTAATTTGACATACACTCGAAGGAAATGGACTAAACAAAAAACGATAAAGCTATTTCAAGAATTCTAAAAAGATTGCTTCACCATCTA
Organism: Schmidtea polychroa; assembly: GCA_959609185.1. Classification (NCBI taxonomy): domain Eukaryota; kingdom Metazoa; phylum Platyhelminthes; order Tricladida; family Dugesiidae; genus Schmidtea; species Schmidtea polychroa. Next base: position 27,934 of record CAUHTR010004222.1, on the reverse strand, counting down.
CCAGAGTGGAAGCACAACATCAAGCGAAATCAAGCAAGTTAGAGGTGTAAAGCAAGGATGCCCACTGTTCATGACTATCTTTAGCCTCTGTATAGAATATCTAATACGAGCAATAATCAACCGCAACAACAAAATACAACTGGCAGAAGAAAAGATAAGTATATTAACATAAGTGGACGATCTAGTCTTAATGAGTCCAAAACACCACCTAATACTGGAAATGCTGGATATATAAGTGGAACAAACTAAACTAGCACAGCTACCCTCCAAGACCGGAGAAATGGAAATATTAAAGAAATAAATTATTTGATGTTGGGTGGGAAAGCATTATCTTCATCAACAAATAAAAAATTAAGCATATCAACGAAGATAACCTTTATACTTATTTTGGTGTATTAATTGGTCACATAATAAAGAACGACCAAAAGCGAGAAATATATTTCAACCACTGCTCAGAACCCAACAAAAAATTGAAGCATACAAGCATTTATTGCCATGCAAAATTTATCTTCATTTTACATGCTGAAGAAATAGCTAAAGTTCATGCTGAAAAATGTGACCACAAAATAATAATGATAATAAAGGATTGAAAAGTTCTCGACCTAATCCATAAAAGCACCGTTATGGACGCTGTCATATACGCACTTAGTGCAAAGAGAGGTTTGGGAGTTCATCAGAATGAAAAACAAAATACTGATTATAGACATCAAATATTCAAGATCAAAAACTGTAACAAAGACAAAAATCTGACTCAAGATTTTCAAGAAGAAACCAGCTTACGCACAACAGTATATACCAACGGTGGGCAAATGCGGCTCTTAGAGCCGCATGCGGCTCTTCGTTGAGTAAACTGCGGCTCTTTGATAATTGAATTTGAAAATTGAATTCGATTTTTTTATTTTGAAATTTTTTCAACTGAATTTTTAAAAAAAAATTTTTTGTTGCAATTGTATTTTCATGGTTAGTTCATTTTTACCTGTGTCACAAAATAGGTGTAAACAGAATTAAAATTTATAGTGTCATTCGATGGCGGTATTTAGAATCAAAATTTAATATTTCCTTATTACATTCTATCTTGTTTGATTCTTTTTATAAGCAATATTTAAATAATACATGTCTCACTACACTATATACCAGGGGTGGGCAAGTGCGGCTCTTTGATGAGCCATGTGGCTCTCTAGGACCTCATGCGTGCCCACCCCTGGTATATACATTCGAAGTATGCTCACTGGGTACCTGGGTTAAGAGGAACAATGAAATTCCGAGAAAATTGGATTTCAGAGACTAAGAATATCAAGTGAACAAGGCTAAAACGATCGAAAAAGGGTCGTAGAAGACCTACGAAAATTACTGTGGGTTCCCCAAATGAAAGCAATAAAGTGTTACGGTTATTGTGTCAGCATCGTAAAAATGACACACTAGAGAATTCATTGCTCCATATAGTAGCTACTTTATATTTCCTTACATATTAATTATGCTTTTTCACATTTTTGTTAATAAATATTTTTACTAATGGGGAGGGTGGTTACGATAAACATTAAGTTATTATAAATAAAATTAAGATATAATAAAAAGTGAGTTGCTATAATAAATTTATTTACCATTCAAAATAGACATAAACATTTAAAACATTAAAATTGAAGTTTTTAATTTTTATCGTTAACCCCCAATACTTAAACACTACCGCTAAAATGATGCAATTTGATAATTTTAGGTGTTGGAAGAGGCTGAACTAGAATCTTGTAGAAAATGAATAAAAAATATTGATCTATAGTTAAAAAATTGAGAATAAAGATTTTCTAATAAATTGTAATTATTTTGAAATATTTTTGATTTTGAATTAGTTTATTCTTTGTTTGTTTAATATTTAAAAATGCAAGACTTCGAATTTAAAGATTTTGAGAATTTAATAAATGAACCGATTGACAAAGTTAATCATAAAAGAGAATATTGTGGGGACTGCAAGTACGCCATTTTTTGAAAATTATTTCTTAAAATTAACGTAGGAGACCTACTAAAGTATGTTGGTGTAAATATTTACCTAAAAGTAAACTAAATATTGACACAAAAATAACGATTTTACAGCATCCATATGAGGTATTGTTAATTTTGATAGAAATTATAATTACGAAACAAACTTTATTTGCTATTTATTAATTTTAACGTACTCGTAACATATTGTCGGTAAATAGCTTTCTGTAAAGCACGTTTATTTTTCAAAATTTTACTAATATATAATTTAAATATTCACTATTTTTAGGAAAATCGAAGAATCCAAACAGCAATAATATTACAATTAGCTATTAATAGTGATAATATAGTTGTTTTGAAAGGTCGAAATTTCAGTGCTATTAAGTAATTTATTTTAGTTCGTGGCTTACCCCTTCTTAGATATCCAGAATTAATAAATGAAGTGAAGAATACTTCTGTTGCAGTGTTATATCCATCTAAAGAGGCAGTTCCGCTGGACCAAATTGATTTTAAACTACACAATTTAATAATTCTAGACGGTACATGGTCACAAGCGAAAGGAATTTATCTAAGAAATAAATGGTTGCATGATCTACCTAAAGTAATGATCCCGTCGTCAGCAGATGAAGTATTTCAAAGACGTAGTGAATTTGTAATTCGTACCCAACCGAACAGTAATTGTATCAGTACTGTAGAAGCAGTTGGAAAAGCTCTTTTGTGTTTGGAAGATGAAAATAAATTTAACATAGAAAGCTATGAAGGATTGATTGCGCCGTTGCGATTCATGTGCCAAATTCAATTGAATCACGGGGCAGTTTGCCATGATGCGAAGTCAGTTAATTTATAATTAAATATAACAAATTTGTCTTTATTTATTTGAAATATTTGAAAAATAGGTTTAACTCTTTAATTTAAATGCCGTAGTAAAAATCAATTGTAAAACAAACAGCTGATAAAGTTTAGAATTTAGATTTAAGTAAAAATAATTCGTTGGCTTTTTCGAATCTTTAGTCTCGATTAATCGAGAGTTATAACGTTCATTCCTTCCACTTTAGCGATATATCATTACAAATTAGGGAATTATCGATTTTTGAAAATTTATTATTGTTTTTGTTAAAAGTTTTTCTAAATTCATAAAACTTCAATACTTAGCAGTGCGTTACCATAGCAACTGCGTCTACTTGTAAACGATTTTAATTTATTTTTGTATTAATTATATGTCAAACAAGCTTTGCAGCAAGTTTCAAATTTATTAAAAACAAAAAATGAGAATTTCCCTTTTAAATCTGTCTAAGAAAATATTTTGATTTATCTGCATGCTGATTGGATCCTTGTAATTTTAAAATAATTTTAGTTTAGTTTTTTACATTTTTTTGTTGAAATTTCTGTAATCGCTGTGGGAATATTGTGCCAGGTTTAACGTTTCTATTCTGCTTCTATGATTATAAATGAATTTTTTGCACTATTGTCAACCGGAAATCATTCCTGCAATTTCACTTGGTTTCTTTTCGGAATTGATTATTGGTTGTTTAGATTCGATGCATATGTCAATAAAATGGTTTCGGATTCTCATTATGCACTGGTTGCTTATATAAGAACAATATTAAAATTTACCAATTTCTACAAAACCTAAATTTCTTTTCAATCTTCACAATATTTACTTCAATAAAGATCTTTTTAAGTTGTATGTGTCACGCCGGGTTCACCAAATTGTCGGTTGTTTATCAAATCGATAACTACTATCTGACTCCGAGCGTTTTTTATTTAACGACAATAATGAATTCCGAACAATGTAACTTTATTGAATTCCACAAATGGCTATAACAATTACAATGACATCAGTTACTCAATGCAGCTTATACATATTCTCGTGCTTATTGCAGCCCTTTGGGAGGAATATCACTTTGGGTTGGGCTAGGACAGAGGTTGGGAACCTGCCGCCTCAGGAGCCTTATCGAAATAAATCTTAATTTATATGAAAAAACTTCAATTCTGAGGATTTACAAATAAAAGTACTCGTAACTACTGAACTGTACATATATATATATATATATATATATATATATATATATATATATATGTTCAGCATTAAGTTGCTTAAACTAAACATCAAAACATCAAGTAAACCATAATAATAAAAAGAACAACACACAAAATTTAAAACATCTAAATAAAAATAAAATAATAATAACCCAACATAAAACCTTACTCAAATATAACCCACAAACATAAAATAACCAAAAACAAATTCGAATAAAGGCGAATTGGAAAAAAATGAAAGACAAATTTCATACTTAAAGAAAATTATAGCAAAATTTCAACTGAAAACCCAGAACAACCCATAAAAATGGCGAAATCCATCATGGCCACCAAACGACCCAATAAAATTTATAAATAAAATAAATATTTTAGCTTAAAATATAAAAATTTAGAAAAGAAAAGTTTCACTTAAAACAATTAAAAATTAAGAATTAGATTAAATTTAGCCCTTTCAATACGATTTTTTTATTTTAATAATTAATAGCAACACCTAGACTGATAAAATTTTATAGAAAAGAAAAAAGCAAACAGCAACAAAGCAGACAGGTTCGGACATGTTTAAGAGCATATGACCGTACAGTACTAAAATCCCAGATCCCAATGCATTTGTAAGCATTTAAATTATTTTAGTAATTATTAGAAATTCTCTAGGGCAATATGCCCCTTCAGTATTGAAAGGGTTAACATGGAATGTTCTTGAAATTATTAAGACAAAATCGCCTTCAAAATTGATAAAAATTAAAAATCGAATGTTACCGAATTAAAATTATTCGAATTTGTTTTACTGGACTAATACATGCACACGAACTCACACACAAAAAATAAGGTATATATACCGAGACATTTTAGTCACTTCACAATACTATTTTTATGCCAAATTTTTGATTTGTCCTTGATATCGAAAACTTTTGTCGAGAATAAGGATGCTTGATTGTTATATTACTTTGTTTATATTTATAATATATATCATGCAACTTAATCTCATGCTACCTTTTGCATTTTCTTTATAGAAGTGACTAAGGTCGTAGTGATCGTGCCAGCCTTGTGTTTAATTAAAATCACCATCGTCGTTGGGTCCACAACTCTAGGCGATTGCAGGCCCACTGCCTGGCATAAATATTTGAATGATATCGGGTTCGTAGGTGGTCGCACTTACTTCGTGTTATAGGCCAAGGATGTTCGTTCTTTTTATCATACGAGAGTGATTAAAGTCGCCGTGGTCATAAAATTACCCCCGACTTTAACCAGCCTTGCATCCAATTAATTAACAACATCGTTGCGGGGTTCACAACTCCCAGCGATTATGGGCCTCTGGCCCAGCATGCAAAAAATTGAATTCACTGTACATGGTGCGAATCATAGAGTTGTGGGGTAATCTCCTCAGTAGTAGTCGTTACGGCTGTGCGGGCTAGCAAAATGATTGCAATTAAAAATGTCGACATTACAATGCCTATCGTACCGAACTCACTGTATTCGGGAAAATAGGTAAATGTTAATTAAATTGACCTTTTCACATTAAACTACATACCTAACTTTACACTTAAACTACTTTGATGTACACAACATTAGGGATATATAAACGGGCAACATCCCCAGACTCAAAATTTTACAAAAGTTATAATATAGTCAGTTTATTCAATTAAATCTACCCTAACCCTTACCAAAAATTGTAAAAGAAGGTCCTATCACTTAGTAGATTCTACTAAATAGTAACAATAATTATAAGCCAGCAGATCTGCTAGGTTCTTGTTACTGAGGAAGTTAAAATGTTATCTACATTATAAATCTTGAAGTAATTCCATCCCACAGTCTCGTGTCACTAAAATTCGGCAAACTACTAACTTCATACCTCTCTATCACTACCAAATAAGCTTTAAAATCTTGGATAGCTTCACAGCATCTTAATAGAAAAATTTATCCTTGGTATCATTCATCTTATATTATTTATTTTATTGATCGAATTTCAAATAAGAGTATATCCAAATAGATATCCAAACTATATTAGTTATACTAAATTCAAATTGTATTATCCAAATTATATTATTCATAATAAAATTATATCTAAATAATATTCAAATTATCTTATAATAATATTCCAATTATGTTATTTATACTCATGCATATTCTCATCAATACCCTACCCCGTATAAATATCACAAATGATCTACACTATAGCCAAATTATATTATGTATACTAAATCTATCATCAATGATACCCTACCCGTATCATAACTTAACTATATTATTAACTTACATTATTATCAAATTATATTATTCATACTAAGTCTCACAACTTCGAATAGTTTCCTGAATCTGACCACAGGTTTTTCCCAATATATCTATCTTTCATATAATCAGCTATCTTCTCGACTCCAGCATGACACAATAGTCTATGTATTTCCTTTATGGTTTCTTGTATCTCGTTTTCAGGTATCATCGTTTTCTTTTGTAATTCTTCTTCCAAATTTATTTGTTGATTGGTGCTTCTACCTTCTTCTCTGATCGAATCTAGTAATCTAGTCTTTATCTTTCCTTTCTTAGCTTCTTTGCGAGCCATTTGACACTGAACACACGTTTCACATTTAGTTCTGGACACCATGTCTGCATTTTGGTGATTAACACCCTTTCTATATTCAACAATTATATCCAAACTGCTCAAATAATTGATCCAGGTTTGGAATTGTGAAGTAATTGGCTTCTTGGTTGTCATCATAAACGTGATCGTCTTGTGGTCTGTCCTTAGCGTGAATCTCCTTCCGTAGAGACAATGCTTAAAATGAATACAAAAATAGTATACCGCCAATAGTTCCTTCCTTGTAATGCAATATCCTTTTTCATGGCTCGTCATCGAGTGTGATCCATACGCAGTTATTCTCTCCTTTCCATCTATATCTCTTTGTGAAAGCACTGCTCCAATGATATCAAAACTGGCATCAGTATCCTTTCTCAGATCCGGAAAGCATAGGATCGGTGCTGTAGTGAGTGCTAACTTCAATCCATCGAATACGTTATTCTTTCCTTCAGTCCATTCCAGTTTTTTGTTACTTGGATCGCTACATAATTGTTCTAATATCCTTGCTTTCTTTGCATACTCACTTATGAATCTTCTATAATAATTGCAAATGCCTAGAAAGCTTCAAAGTTTCTTTACGCAACTTGGCTTCCCAAAGTTTTGTATAGCCTGAATCTTAGAAGAATCGGTCTGTGCTCCTTCTTTGCTGATTATGTGTCCTAAGAATCTGATTTCTTTCTGTATTATTTGACACTTCTGGGTTAATTTTTGGTCCTGCTTCCTCGATCGCTTTTAATACTTCACTGATTATTGTATAATGTTTTTCTTTACTGCTTAAATAAATCAGAATTTCATCCAAATACACCATTGCTCCATTTATTTTGCCTATTACCTTTGTCATCATTTCCTGGAACGTACCTGGTGGTGCAGTAATTCCGAACGGCATTCTATTGAAACAGTATAACCCTTTCTTTATTGAGAAGGCTGTTTTCTCTTCCGCTTCTTCATCTAACTCCACTTGGTAATATGCATTTCCAAGATCGATTGAGCTAAAAAACGGACCCTCCTAACAAATCTAACATCTCGTCTTTGTTTGGCATTGCGAATGCCTGCCTCTCTATTACTGCGTTCAGCTGTCTGAAAACCAAGCATAGCCTAATATCCTTTTTCTCTTTTTTTACATACGCAGATTAACGGCGTGTTCCATGGGGAGTTGCATTTTCGTATAATCCCGTTTTCGTACAAATTTTGTATTGCTTCTTCAATTTTTGTTTCCAAATTCAATGGTTGACGATATGGTTTTATGCTTATCGGTTCTCCTCTTGTTATTATCTTATGTTTTACTAAATGCGTTCAACCCACATCCCATTTATCAGCCATAAACACGTTTCCACTGTTTGTTATTATTTCCTTTAACTTACTATCCTCATCAATCTTTAGATGTTCCAACGCTCGCGTCAATCTTTCTACATCCTTTATTTGTCTGTCGAATTTTGCTTTTTCACTAGATTCGATATCTTTCTTTTTTGCCAGCCTATATCCAAATGCTTCTTGTAATTCTACTCCTCCAATTACCTCTGGTGTCACTTTCTTCGCCACAATGAATCTAACTTCCTTGGAAATATCTCCGATAGTTACTTTAACCTTTGTTCTTCCAATTGTCTCTATCGTACTTTCGTTTGCACATCGTAACTTATCGTCGCTTCTCATTAATTGTTGTCCTCGTAACTTGTTAAAACAGTTCGCACTCATCACGTTTATTCGTACTCCGGTGTCTAATAAACAGTCGAAAATTTCCTCATTCATCATTACTATTACACTAGGTCTTCTCTGTAGCTTGTTATACACAATTTCTACCTCCGACCCCGTTTCAATTGTTCAAATTCTTTCCACTTCGTCTTCAAACTTTTATCTCCTTAGGAACCTGTATACTTTCTCACTTATCCTTCCTACATTCTCCCACTTTTATACTCCTTGAGAATATCCCATCCTCTTTTTTGTTTGTATATGGCTCCAACTAACTCCTCTACGCGTGGAGCCATGTTGTTTGGGTACATCCTACTAAAATTATTTTCATTTGTCTTTACGCACGATTCCTTTTCCTCTGCTTCCTCGATTCCATTAACCCGACTGTATTTGGTTCCTTTTGGTCTTGTTTCTCATTCGTTTTTTTGTAACTCGACTTTGTATAACATTCTTCAGATCTATGATCAGTTCTGTTGCATCTTTTACACCATATCTCTTAACATAACCTTCTTATATGACCTTCTTTCCCACAACATAAACATGACACTTTTTTATTCCTACTTATATGTCCGCTTCTGTGACACGTCCAGCACTCTATCTTACTTCTTACTGGACAGTCTATTTCCATGTGGCCTATTTCGTGGCATAGCCATCACTCTGGTTCTTCTCGTCGCCTGACTTCTTCTCTTTTATCTTTCTGCTTGTATTGTCCTCTTCTCTGTGGATCCTGATAGACCACTCTTGCGTAACTTTTAATAGCGTTTATCTGATAGCTCTGTTTGTCCACTTTATCCATCGGAATTAATGTTTCCTTCATCTCCTCTGTACTTTTTATTTTCCGCAATATTACTTCTTTCTCAACTTCTTTATCAAAATCTTTGCTGTTATTTTCTCTTTAGTGAATTCTTTATTCTCAAACAACTTGTCGAGAAGGTCCTCCACTTTTTTAAAATATGTTATCATAATTTGTAACTTTCTCTCCTAGTACTCGTGGCGGTCCGATTGAAAGTCTTTCTTTCTTTCCGAATACAATCTCGTATGGAGAATGCTTAGTGGTTTTCTGTTTAGTGGTTCTTAGCCTAAATTCAATGGTTAGTAGAATCATGCTCCAATCTCTCGTCTTCCTTTCTTCGAAAACCGCGCCTATCATACTTTTAGCCGTTCCAAACAATCTTTCCACCAGACCATCACTTCGAGGATAATATGGCGAAGTGAAGGTTTTTTGAATACCAAGATTATACAGTATTCAAGGAAAAATTGTGATTGAAAATTACTTCCACAATCCGTGTTTATTTTCTCTGGGACACCGAATTTTGATATCCAGTTTCTCCATAGTTCTTGTGCTTCTTTCGTTGCCATTGCTATAAAACGTCTATACTTCGAGAAATAATCGATAATTCTATGTATATATCTATAACCCTCCGTTGTTGCTCTAAAGAGTCCTGTTATGTCGATTCCCATAATCTGGAAACTTCTTTCACCCACAATGTTTTGTAAAGGTTTACGTTCTTATTTCGCAAACATTACTTCCCGTATCTCTTTATCCATGGCTGGCCAATAAAATTCATTTTAAATGGCTCCAATTGTCTTTTCAATACCTGTATGCCCTAAACAGGAATGAAACTGCCTAATGATAGAATCTCTTTCCGTTGATACCACAAATAAACACTTTTAGTTCTTTGCTGCCATTCTTTAAATTACTTGGATTTTCTTCAGTTAAATAATTGCCTTTATCCATCAAATTAATTATAAACCGAATATATGCATCATTGTCTAGTCCCCAATCATATTCTTCCTTGATTTTTCGATTCATTGTCCTTTCAGGTTCATGGTCATTTCCCTCAACCCCTTCATCCTTGTATACTTTGACATTTATCCGTTTCTTACGGTCATCATGGGTGATCATACATTGTTCACATGGTGGTAATCGTGACATTACATCAGCGTTAACATGCTCACTGCCTCTCCTATATTCGACCACCATGTCAAAAATTTCCAATTCAGCTCTCCAAACACAATATTGAGATGTATTTGCGCTATCCCAATTCAAAAGCCATTTCAATGCTTGGTGATCAGTCCTTACTATAAATTTGGATCCAAGTAGATAATGCTTTAATTTTAACACAAATGTATAAATTTTCAGTAGTTCTTTCCTTGTTATGCAATACTGTCTCTGACACTTACTCATAGTTTTTGACACATAAGCATAGTCGAGACAAATTTCATTAAAATCATCGATTTTCTCCCTACGATCATTAACTACCATACCTTTGATGAAATATTCACCAGAATTGCTCATTTCTATATTATTCGATAAAATAACAATTATAATCTCGCTGAGCCTCGTCACTCCTCACAACCGCTCTCCGACTCCCCAATACGGTTGTCATTCGTTTACAGATGAAGAAGGAACTGTCTTAGGTAAAAATGGAATCTTAATCCCTTGCAACTGAATTTCGTCATTTGCTGCATCAATAATAATTCCGTACTTCTTCATGCTTCTAAGTCCTATATAAATATGTGGAAATATATTAGGCATAATGTCAAAAACATGACTCGTTAATATAGGTCCAATTGAAATATTTAACTTTATCTTACCGGTACATTGCACTGTACTTCCATTTGCGCATGAGACTTTTGTCATTGAATTGTAAACTCTTAGTGGTATGTTATCTTTGATAATATCTTCCACTAACTCTTGAATTATTACATTCAAATATGCTCCTGAATCAAACATGACTTTCACCTGTCGATTTCCAATCACACATTCTGTAACAACTTTATTTCGGGCCTTCTCAGGTCTGTTAACAGAAATCAGTGTTGGTTCGTACTTCTTCAGTTGTTTCTTTGGATTTTTTCCTTCACCATTGATAAAGTTAGCATATTTCTCTTCCATTGTTGGTTTTGTCGCAAGACCTTATCATCTTTGCTGTTCTTTGCTCACTCCAACTATCCTTTGTTATTGCGGCACAGTTATTTTCCTGTTCTTCCGAATCTAAAGTATCTGTAATTTCAGTTCTTATATCCTCCTCGCATTCTTCTTGGTGATACCTAAACTTGTTCCTTTTATCGCACAATCTCGCTTGGTGCGCTCCACCACACTCGAAACATTTCATTCCAGTCTTTGCGCCGTTCATATTACCTCGGCAATTAGCTGAAATGTGACCTTTCTTGCCGCACAGGTAACAAGTTCGTTCTTCTTTTGGTTTTATCCATTCTTGTTTTTTACAGAATGGGGCTATGTGACCTAGTTCATTACATTTGTAACACTTAAGAACCGCCATTCTTGTAAGAGTCGCATCGTTTCCAGGCCGTGTTCCTTGCGCCTTCAAACTTTCAATAATCTGCTTCAATCTTTGTATTTCTTTATTTAATGCGACTATTATTCCTTGATCCGAGGAACTGAGCTTCCTGAGCTGATGTCCTTCTTCCATTGTTGTCATACCTTTGTCTTCCGCCTTTATTTCTTCCACAGCTTCTTCTAATGTTTTCGGCTGTCTAATTCTCAGGGCTGTTGAAAGCAAATTATGCCGTAACCCTTCGATAAAAGCTTGAGTCATCGTATTCTTTTGCCAAAATCAACGGTACTTTCGTTTCTTTCTGGTATTGTATCATTTAATATGTTGACTATAACCGACGTTTTCGATTTCTTTTCACTCAGCAATTTCGTAATCTTATCGGTGTACCACTCTATTGATTTTTCTGGATCTTTTTCTGCCATGCAATTTACTTCATTTATTACATCTTCGAAGTACTTTAGGAAAACTTCCTTTTATTCGCCTGCTGTTACTAAATTATGTTTCCCGAACTGCTTTACAAAATCTTGTAATTTTTTCAAATGTCCTTCAATTTTATCGTTACTCTATCTCTTGAAGACTTTCAACCTTGAGAGCCTTTATTGTAATAGAAATTCTTGTAAGTATTCCTTTTTTGCTCGTGAGGCCATGTTATATATCTATAAAATTATAAAATAAGAAATAGTTCAAAATATATATTCCAATAAATAAGTATTATCGAAACAATTTAAAATAATGTTAATTTTAAATTCTTTACAATAAAAACTTTCTAATTATGTATGAATTGTATGAATTATAATATATGAAGCAAATAAAATTCGAAAATCGATGTCTGGAAGACGAGCAGTACTTGGTAGATTGCGGTTTGATACCAGGCTGGAAAAATAAAGTAAATGTCGTTAATATAGTTAATACTTTGAATTCAGATAGAAAGAATTGGGGCAAAATTCTAGCAGATTTACAAGACACTCTATGTCGGGAATAAAGATGAAATTAATGCAAGTATCGACTTCATCATGAGCACTGAAATAGATCGAGATATGAAAGAAAGATTGTTTGAAGGACGAGAGTTGGATGATGATGAATACTTACTGAATTACGGATGTAATCCAAAATATAACTTAGTAAATATTGTATCAATATTTATCAAAATCAAGAAGAAAATTTTATGGACTCACTTGCAGAGGCAGAGAGATTTTCATCGTGTAGCTGTTAAGCTGTGCATTTCTATCTATGCCTGATTGTTTATCTCTTCAGTTAAGTCCGACTGAGACAACATAAATTTTGTCTGCTAAAATTGTGAGTTCTACATTATCGTTTGTTGTCATGGCTAAAGTCGCCTTTATAGATTTGGGTATGCTATACAAAAATAACTATTTCATGATCCCTGGCGCATGTTTAGTGATGACATGCAAAATTGTCTGTGAGTTGTTTATAACAACATCGTTTGGTTATTTTTAAGGAAATTTACTAGTGAGTTCAATATTTCCTTGCTTGGGAAACCAATGAAAATCAACCAATTCTCTGAATCTATCGACAACAAATAAAATAATCATTATTGGGAAATAGGAATTTAGACACAAATGCACTTACTATAATTGAATAAATTAATTGAATATGGAAATAGTGTTCAACTGGTAATATTTTCTTGTATTGATTTTGAATCTTTGGCAATTTATAAATATTTCATGACATATTTCATATATTGATAACACAGCTTGAATTCTTTTGTAACAAAATATTCTAAAATTATAATGTATAGTTTATAAAATTTTCTAATACTTAGATTATTAAATATATTCAGCAGAAAAAAAATTCTCATTTGACTTTATATGTCTTTTCTGTTGAAGTAATAAGGTTTTTCGTTGAAAATAGTGTTTTCAATTTTGATACTTCATTAGGTTCTATTCGAGAAATATTTAGCCAAATCTAGAAGATCTAATAATTCATCTGTATTTGGAATGGTAAAGATTGACCTTTCAGTTAAATACACGATAATCCAAACATACTCCTATACCCCTGCTATTTTTCTTTTTTAACCAAACTAACAAGGTGATGTTCCAATATAAAACCATATTTCAACATTTCCTTGATATTTTCAATTTTTCTATTAAATGTACTGGTTGCGTTTTGGGTTTATTACAATCGGATTACACTTAGCGAATTTTTCATGCCTCAGTAATTCGGTATTTCCTAAGTTATATCTTTGTTTCATAAAAAGGCAATCAAAGAAATAATTAGATTATTTTTGAATTTACCTCATGCAATTAAATGAATGGCGTTTATCTCATTTTTATATTTTTTTATTTGCAACTTATTGTTAAATCTGTTATAATCTAATTCTCCTATTAGCTGAGGGTTTACTACTTCTCGAATTTGTAAAATTTTATCAATTTTTACGTGTAAAATAGTTCTACTGCAAATTTTAATTGGGAATGTTGAAAAGGAAGACCCACATTAAATAATTCTTGACAATACATTTAAGAATTATAATTATTAGAAGCTGCTAGATCATCTTCTAAATTATTTTTTAAATCAGGTTAAAAAAAACGTCATAATTCTTATTTATTTAATGACATTGTATAATTTTCAAACAAATTTTCAACCTTGAATAAAATATTTTCAAAACTATTTATTAAAATTTCGATATTTAAAATATATTTATTTAAAAATTATTTACTAATAAAACTTCTTTTAATAAACTTATTAATTTACGTTCTATCACACCATTTGTAATATGGTGTAATGAACTTGAAAAGCATAGTGTAATTCCCATTGATTTTGTAAAATCTTTCATCGTCTTAGATTCAAATACTTTTCCACAATCTGTGTAAATTTCCTTTGGTGCTCCAAATCTAAGAATCCATTTTTGTAGTATTGATTCCTTCACCGTTTCCTCATCCTGTTTAGCGACAGCAGTCAGAGAGATATATCTGCTAAATTGATAAATTATTGCGATTATATATCTTTTCTTTCTGAATGTTTCCGGTAATGGGCCAGATATATTAATGCACACTTTCTACCACGGTTCCTCTGCTGTCAGTTTCATTGTCTCTTCCTTCATCTTTGTTGTCATAACTTTCGTTCTTTGACATGCCTCGCATTGTCCAATTGTTTCTTTTGCTGATTCTTTTATGTCTCCCATATCGTAATTGTCCGCTACATATTTTGTCACCTTTTCTGTTCCTGCATGTGATAACAAAATATGCAAACTCTTTATCATTTCTTTATCATATCTTACCCTCTAAAGTTTTCACCACGTTGTCTACCAGTATAAATTTCCAACTTGAACTCTATGCTGTTTCCTTTTTTATTTGTTCTATTTCTGTATTATCTTTTTGTCACTTATAATCTTCAGCTTTTTCCATCGTGTTATTCTTCAGGTTTTCATTCTTTCCACTTTCGCGTCTTCCTGTGTCAATATACATTGTGTGCATGTTTCACATCTACTACTTGACAATATATCTGCTTTTGAATCATCCATAACTTTTCTATATTATATTTTAATATCCAGGCTACTGACGTTTTCCAAATCAACCTCCAAGGTATATCAAAATGGAAGTACTTCCAAATCTGCAGATTCACAAAAATAAATTATTTTATTTAATTCTTCTCTATTGGTCACCCATTTAAAATCCTTATATGGAAGTTTTTGGCTTAAGGCCCACATATACAAATTATTTATATCAATGTAAAGAAGTTCTGTATTGTCGGAGGATACTACATGGTGTTTGTTAACAAATGTTAATCCACCACGAATCCCCCTTCGAAAAAATTATACATCTCCATATCTTGCAACAGCTCGATAGGAGATTTCAAAGTCATTAAAGCGGAACTCCAACTCAAACCTGGAATGCCCAAGAAATTAAGAGGTTCAAGTCGATTATGTGCAATAGATTTTGAATGAAATTGTTGAAAATAGCTAGCTAGTAAGAAAACATCCAATTTAAGATATAATATCATGTAATTAAACAATGATCTACAATGAAATTCTTTCCAGATATGTTGTGCCTTTTCATATTCATAATTTTGGAGGAGTATCAATATCTCCGTGACCACTCAACCTACTTATTTGTGAATACTTTGTCAATTTAAAAGTAATTTCATTAATTGACCAGCTGCTACCTTTTTCACAGACTCGAGTTATTTTTTCATTCAAAAGAGTAATACTGTCATCTAAAAAAGTATTACTCATGGGTTTCGCCGAATTAGATATTATAAAAAAAATTGTCCATCTTTTTCAAATTCTACATCAATGCAGATTTGAATTTTAACATATCTCATTTCGGATATAACAGAATTTAATTTAGTTAATAATGGTGAAAATAAGGGATAATTAATTTTTTTAAATTTAAAGAAACCATTTTAACAATGTGCCTTATTCAAATTAAATTTAATTAAAGGTTCATTAGAACCACCATATTGAACAATATTTTCGTCATTTGATGAATGGAAATTACGAATAATTTCGCTGGTTGTGGACAAACAGTAACAATTCGTCTTTTATTTAGATTAATAGATGTAAAAAGATTCTTTGTACAAGAAAATTGATTTAAATGTGCACAGTGTTGACTATAAAAGTCAGAAAAAGTTATATTTTGGGAGCTCTTACAAATGGGTGATATAAAGAAGGCGACTCGTTTATTCATGTCGATAGTATTTTTTCATTATTTTATGGAATTTGCGGTCATTATGGACTTTACATTGACAATACTTCGGGTAAAGATTACTTTAATTATAAAATACAATTAAAATTATTCAAGTTTTTTAAATATCATAAAATAAAAGAAATTCGTTATATAATTGTAATTATTACACAAAATATTATTACTAAATAATATTAAAGAAATCTGATTAAATAAATGTTTACGCAAAAATTTGCAAATTATTATTATTTATTACAAGAAATATTTACAAAAGTTATTTACTAAAAATATTTACTAAATTAAAAATATAAACATTTAAATAAAAAATTATATTAAATTTCCTTTAAATCATAAAAAGTAATCATTACTTACAGTGTAAATTTTCATTTCGATTTATTGACATATTGACATAATTTTTCACTTTATTCATATTACCTAAATTAGTAATTAATTAAATCAATAAATTAAAAATTATGTTTACTCTTTTCAAATTTCCTTTAATCTTTGATTTCAAATTGTCTTCAATAATATTATCTAAATTAATTAATAAATAACTTAATTAAATCAATAAATTAAAAATTATGTTTACTTTTTCTTTTCAAATTTCCTCTAATCTTTGATTTCAAATTGTCTTCATTAATACTCCCTCTGTCCAACAATGATGGTCCAGTTGCATTTTAGCCTTTTTCCCAAAATGATTGTCAATAGAGAATATAAAAAATTGAACGGTTTTGTAAAATCTTTTACAGTAAAAACACATTAAATAATTTTATTTTATTGATTGAACAAATAACAAAACTGCATTTTAAGTATCACTGTTACGCATAAAAGAAATTGCAGTGTTATATCAAACTGGACTATCATTTTTGGACAGAGGGAGTATTATCTAAATTAATTAATAAATTAATTAATCAATAAATTAAAATTTACCAAATTTCTGAATTTTTTCTCGGACTTTCATAAAGTTTTCTATTAAATTCATTTTTAAAGATTTGGGTGCTCTATATCAGCATCTATGCCCTCTTCGTTGTATGCAATTGTCATTTTCTAGAATTTTCGTCGCTTTTCAGGAAATAAATCATGGCATTGATATTTCGAATGTTCCAATTTCTTGCAATGCATTCTCCGAAAATTTAGACTTTCCGATCTTTGTGGCATTCATGACATGCCTAGCATCGAAAGGCTTGACGTGTTCGATTATGGTCTCGAGCTTGAAATTCTCTCGTTTTGTCATTATTATTTCTATTCATAGACCACCATCCGTTTGAAATGTTGTTTTCTTGGAAATTCATCTTTATATCTTGAATAAACAACTTGGTCTTTGTTTTTCCGGGTTTTATAACCATATCTTGACAACAGCATTACGTTGATTTTTATTTATTGAATCTATTTCAGTGTTGTAAACTTGCTCATGCCTTTTAAATATTTCTTTCAATTCATCAAATGACCTTTTAATGCTTTATCCTCCAGAGAATTAAAATTTAAAATTTTTAAAATTAACATTTTTAACATTTAAAATTTTTTTAATTCTTCAGATGCATCATTTCCTTGGTTGACATTAAGGCTTATTTTTTAAATTCATTTCTTAATTTTTCTGTATAATGAAGACTATCATTTGTTGAATCATATTTCTTGATAATATGGATTGAAAGAAAAACATTGACGAATATTTATTTATTCATTTATGTTTTTCGTGGTTTGATGAAATTTGCAATTGTGATCGCCATATTAGCCACAGCACTTCTAGTATTAATAGAATCCATAATTCCAATTCATATAATATAAATAATGTGTATTTATCAACAATTTTAAAACAAATCGTTAATTTGTCAGAGGAGGTTTTTTAACATTATAATTAATGAATAAGTAAGGATTCCGCAAAACGAAGTTGGTATTTCTCAGAGTACTTCCGAGAGCATCCGGGATATCAATTTCTGCGATGGTTGTCGGATTCGGATATGGCTGTTGGGTTTTCTTCCGTGTTGGTTCAATTGCCAGTTGAAATGCTGTGTATGTTGGAAGTTGTCTTGCTGCCTCCAATGAAATTCTTCCAGTGCTGTGTTGAATTACCTGACAAGGCTTCTGCAGCTCATCTTCTCATCTCCGCTACTGATTTGGCTGTTTCATTCTTCGCCAGATCAGCCGAATGGCTGTATTCGATGATCATTGTTGCATCATTACCAAGAATATCCAATCTTCCTTTACAGATCACTTCGACGCACCTCCATGATGTACTCTCGCCTGGACTCTCGCCTTTCGATACCGAAATCCATTATTCAGTAAAAATTCTTTTCCTTTCTGAAATTTTATCTTCTCCATCATTAGTTGTGAATGTAAATTTAAACCTAACTTTATAATTGATATTATGTTTATTTCCAATTGAAAATTTGTTGCTTAATTAATTAATCAATAATATTTATACAAATCATGTAGACATCATATAACTTTAGATCCTCATTATTAATTTAAAGTTTAAAGGTTTCATCATTTCACCTATCCTGAACAACTTATAAATTTACTAACTTTAATTTTCAGTGAATTTCAACAGGCATATATAATTAACGAAATTTTAGTTTTATTTTGTATAATTTCTTTTGATGTCTTCCAGTTTTTGGGCCACCTTAACTAGTTTCAGTTGAATGTTTTTTCTGCTTGAATGCGTTTATGAGACCTTTGATAATTAAAAAAAATTTATTTTATTTTTCAACCGACCAGGCTTCATTATTTGCGATTGCTAACGAG
Source organism: Schmidtea polychroa (assembly GCA_959609185.1). NCBI lineage: Eukaryota > Metazoa > Platyhelminthes > Tricladida > Dugesiidae > Schmidtea > Schmidtea polychroa. The sequence continues at coordinate 8,981 of CAUHTR010004222.1, read as the reverse complement.
ATTGGACGGGCTTCTGAAGGTTTAAGTTTATTATAATATTATTCAGCGTAAAAAATAAAAAAACAAAATAAAATCAATGATAATTAACTGCAATTGCACATGGGTATTTCTTAACTGGCTGTCCTTTAATGAAAGGATAAACAATTTCATTTTGTGCAATTTAGACGAAAACATAGCATGGTTTAGCAAACACGTGTCAAAACCATCATAAATATTTTAAAACATTAGCGAGTATAATTTATTTTGACAAGTCTATGTTCTTATTTTCAATTTCAGTTAACAATAGTAAAAAATTTATGACATAGACATTGGGCGTTTTCGACGGGACTCTTCTGTCGGCATTAGTTACATTAAGCTATTTTGTCGCAGTGCCTCACGCAAGTGTCAGATAAACTTCAAAGGAAAATTATTGATTTCCAATGCCATAACGATTGAAAAAGTAACATTTCAGAATATAAAAATAAATTTGAATTTTATGAAAAATATGTATTTGAAGCAAAATGGCCAAATTAAAGACATTCAATTAGAATTATAAGTGCTTTTGGTAGTTCCTATCTTTGTGAATATTTTTCTCTAAGGTGAAACTTTGCAAAAATAAAACTAGAATTGGTAAATTATGAGGTCAATGCGCGTCTGTATGCGCGTTGTATTGTGGGATGGGTTTGTGTGCGCACACAGACGTGAGCAATGTCATTTTTTGTGTTAAATTATTGGTTTATCTCGCGTCTGTGTGCGCTTTTTGCTTTGTTGATTGGAATTGTGTGCGCACACAGACGCGAGCAAGAGGTATGACAATTTTGATTAGGTTTTTGTGATTTTGTAATTTTTTAGATTTTGATTTTGAATAGGATGATGAGTTTTTTGATTTTAATGGAGTCGAATTATGATAAAATATGGCTGCTTTTAATGAGGAAATTTATGAAGCAAACAATATGATCGAGGATAAATGTTCTTTTGAATCTGATAACATCAATGGTGTTTTTGGCCAACTAATATCAAATTTATTTGGTGGATTGCTTGCCGTTGGTATTCGAGGCAATAATTGTGATGCAGTAGCTACACAAAGAAAGGTTCCAGATAATATGATTGAGAAGAGTTCAGCTACAAGATTGTTTAATATTACTGAAAGTACTGGAGGTGTTATGACTGGTATGATCCCTGATTGTCGATCTCAAGTATGTCGTGCACAAATGGAAGCAGCTCGATTTAAATATAAAAATGGATATGAAATGCCTCGTGACATAATATGTCGTTGTATTGCGGATATTAATCAGCTTTACACCCAATCGGCTGAGATGCGACCATTAAGTTGTTCAATGATGGCAATGATGGCTAGGGGTGAAGTTTTCTATTCTAGTGGTAAAAAGCCTAAAACGTCTAACACGAATGTTTCAAGCAACCGACGGTATATACCGCTTAGTGCTGTACAAAGCGGCGAATGTATGAGCAAAGGTGAGCTCGCTTAATCCGACTGCTTGGCTCATATATTCCTAAACGATCAGGGCTGTCATTGGAAGGTATTACGTCACGAATTACTATCCGACGCCCAAATCGGTGAAAAATATTTAGTCGAGGTTGGCTAACGTCAGGAGGAGGGAAGAGAAGAGTTGGAGTGCTGACGCTTCTACCACGGTGCCATTAACCTAATTCAGTTCTCCTAGTATCCAAATGACAAAATAAATTAGCCAAACACAGAAACGAAAAGGAACTAGAAATTTATTATCAGCCTAACATCAAAAAAACTATGGCCAATAGAATCCAAGAAGTTGCCTGCAGATAAAAATCCGGATCATCCAAATCGGTAGATGCGGGGGCCTGAATCGCGTGGTTTTTGTATGACCGTCATTTGAGGCGGTAGAGGGCCCAAGGTAGCCAATTTGGATAACCACCGAGCCTTTGCCCACTGTCAACACAAGCGGCGAGTCTTTGTGCGATGATTTCGAACCTTTGTGGAGGAATCTGTCGGTGTTGAGGGAGTTATTGGGATAGATGGTGGGATCAGAGTTTTGGATGGTCAAGTAGCATCGACTGCTGGATGACTAACTGCTATATTATGGCCATGTATCGGATCTAACTCTATCAGGGCGGCTCCCTGTGGAACTCTAGCCTCGAGCTACATTGTAGTATACATTTTGAGTAATAAGTCATGCCGCCGATGGATTACAAGCCTTTAGGCTCTACTTTCTGTTACGGGCTTCTCTCTTGCTCGATCTGCTCAAAAAAACCTTTCGTGGAGGGTGTGAGCTTTATAGGGTGCGAACAATGTTGCTTCAACTTTTTCAGCCGTTTCTGCTCCCGCCTTAATTTCTCGCGCAACCTTTGAATCTCTTTGGCCAGTTGGATTTCTTTGTGACCTAGTTTGGTCATGCTAAACAATTACAAATTACGACTAGTAAAGATTAATATTCCCCTAATTCACGTAATGGTGATTATCCCATCGTTGATGAGAAGTTGGCTACGCGTGACGATATACTAGCGACAAGTGTCAATTGCGATAATGGTTGACACTTATTATGGGTGAGCCTTTAATTTGTCGTGACGAGAACATTTAGATTATTTTATTGGAAAAGGATTTCTAACTAAAATCTTTCTTTATTCATTAGTATTTATATCATTTTAACCTATTAATTACAATTGGAGAAAGTAACTTTGGCTGGAACCTTAATTTAAATGTTTAGATAAATTTAAAGATAACTTTGCAATAACAATTTAATTCATTCCTTATTCATCGATACATTATTCACCGAATTTAATTTGTGTATCGAAATGGTCTTGCATCTGGTGTAAATAGATGTTTATGTCGTTTGTCGATTAGATCTAATCACTAATAGAAAAGTCGGAATTAATCGGGGACGGACTTTGATCTGTTTATGAAAAATATGCTATCGGCAAGATTTCCGCCGAAAACTGTCTGACGTATTTGTGTGTGGAACTTTGGTCTGTTACATTTGTATTAATTTTTCACAACCGAAAATTTCTTGTGAGTGAGATGTGAATTCATTACTGAATCTGGAAAATGTGGTAATGACACGATTTATGGTAGATGGTGGTTCAAGTAATTATGGTTGGGACTTTGCTCTGTGGCTGGTCTAGAATGGATACGGATGCTATAAGAGTTGTGGTTGGTGGTGGGAACTACTTATATCGAATTTTTGTTGTTCGCTTGACCAATCAGGATCAAGTTAGGGTGTATATTTTTAATTTAAAAATCCATTATTTTATTTATGAATTCCAATCACTCTGATTGGCTGTTTTCCATTTTTTTGTTTTAATCTAATGATTTATTTTATAATTATTCTCTTTGATCCTGCTTGGTCGATACATCACTTTTTATGTACCATCTTTTCGCATAGACTCAGGGGTGTTTTTTGGATTTTTGTCTCTTTTTCTGCGATGATTTTTTACGTTTTATTGTTCTATCGTATGTTATGTGTGCAACTTATTGCTTTTTTATGATTTTATTAGTTTTGTTTTATTTTATTTTTATTTCCTCGTGTTATATTTCTATTTCTGTTTATTTGATGTTTTTAATTCATTTTTATTAAACTTAGTGCTTTTTATTTGCTATTTTACATTTTACTCCTGTTTTTCTGTCATTTGAACAAACAAGATGAAGAAAGACTTATTGGAGAGATTTTCGATATATTAACTTTCTAGCCAAACAATAGTTAAGGGTATGCGAATGCTACTATCTAAGAATGGTCATGAGACCGAACGGTTATGAAGAATTCAATTCAAGATCGTCTGGACTCTCGAGAAACCGTCACATGACTATTTCATGCGACAGAGCATCCATGATTGGAATCATGTTGGTAATGGGCAGAGTCGGCGAAATCTACAAAGCAAGCGAGCCCCTGCGTTATGACTACTCATCTGTAACCTTTCTTTGTGGGTTCGTGACTTCCGTTAGAAGGTCTTATGTCGAAACAACTTTTATACAAGGTTCTCACTGTCTCATGCGCGATCGAATCCCTAAAGTGGTGACAGGAAAATACTAGGATTTCTTTGACAAAATGGGAGGGAGTAAATTAAACATTCCGCTTAGTTAAGAAAAATTGAGTGGAAGGTCACACAAATTCCAAATACTAAAATTTTATAAAATTTTTTGTTCAAATTGTTAAGCTAGCAAATATTAGCACGAATCACATAGGGGGTTTTCCCCAGACACTGGTCTCTTCGTCCAGGTCAAACTCTGCAGTGTTGCCTATAGTCCAAAGCAGACCTGCTGGAGGGAGAGTTGATTCTTTTCTTTTTCGTTCTCTCTCCTCTTGGGTCTTCAAGGAATCTTTTAGATCAGAGGAAGTTACCACCAGATTGGGTCTTCTCTGTCAATGTCTTGTTTTATTTGACCGACCGAAGCCTACGAAATCCCCTTCGACAATAGGCTCTTCCTTTAAAATAAGAACTTTGGTCAATGCCAAGTCTGTTTCTTTGAAACAAACTTTGACAAAGTCTTCGTTTGGCTTCTTAATGCGCATGTCTTTGGGAATTGGGATCGTAATCGTGAATTAATCATGGAATCTGTGGACAGGTGAGCCTCTATGTTAAGACTACTCCCCACAGTATTCACGGTACGGGTTCCTGGGTGCCGATAGAAGGTCTTACCCCCTTTTACTCTCTGCCTCGTCCCTGGTCCAATGGGACGGCGTTCATGCTTGTACAATTTAGTGACCTTGATTCAAACACTCTTATTTGCCTTGAGCCAAACTATTGAGTAACCTGTTAAGCTCTCCAGAAACCAATCACACTAGAACCGGAACTATCGCTATCCAAGAGTTATCACCACTCATATTTACAATTTTCCAAAACTCAACCTCACCTCATGGTATTACCGGTTATCGCAAATTCATTTCACATCTGAGGACAAATGTTTCTTCATAACAGCATCAATCGCTCTTTTTAAGTTCATCTTACACGTTTCAATACTTCAGCATCCCCTCGTCTTTAGCTATTTATACAAAGGTCTGTCGACTACATCAACGGGTGAACAAGCAAGACAAACAAGAACTCAAGCAACATTCAAGGTTTTATTACTAAATACAAAATCAGGAATTATATCGAAAATTATATCGAAAAGAGTCCGGTACTGTCATTGGTTAGGAGTTAACGCTGCTTTGGGCAATTACAGATTTAGCGGCAAATAGAGATGCCTCGAGCTCTAGACGGACGTTTTCGTTTTTTCAATGTGGTGTTAGTTGCTCGACTGTTATCAGTTGTCGGAAGTCCAGGAAGTGACACACAAGGGATTTGTACAGCGAAAGAACTAGTTGCTGCTAGCCCGCTCAAAATGGGGTCTGCAATCTTTGGCAGATCTGGCCCATGTCCTGTACAATAAGATATTGTCGAGTTGTTCAGTTCATCCGCTCGATGATTAAACGGAAACATGTTCACTTCGTCCTTGATCGGATATTCACGGACTCTTCTCTGTAATTCCAACTCTGTATACAATTGATGCAGGGCCTCGGATTGAACCTTGATGGTTAATCGCTGAGTACTTTAATTTTTTCCTCTTTCATTTGTGGCGGGGAGAACCACGTGTGTTTTAGCGTTTCGATACGTTTTTTTAGAACCCCTATGTGTTCGTGTAGTTTCCTTATATCTTCGTTTTTTTCCGAGCAGGAGAAACACGGTCTCGGCCCACGTGGCGGTAGATTGGGTTCTGACATATATACAATAGAAGAATTATTTAAAATTCGTTGATCTATCCACCTCGGCTCTACTCAGACATTCTAGTTAATCTGCGAGACATGCATACTCCTAGAAATCATAAACGGAACAAAACGGCACTGCTCTCTTTTTTATTGGGACTAACCCTAGAATTTACATCTCTACCTGAGTTTACTGACGGGAAAGGGTTTGATCAAATAACCAGTGAGACCTTCACGGCAATAAACCGACAAATTTTAGGTAGATATATATTTTCCTAATCAAATCTCGTTATACTCTCATTGCGGTTCTCGCTAGTGTTATTAGTCAATTTGGAGAAATGAATTAATGCTGTTATGAGAATCCGGTCACTAGTTAACAATCGATTATTCTTTTAAGAATTCCCCATATTCTACACCCGATGCCTTCGAACCCCCCCCCCCTTGGATCTTTTTGATCAGATGAATATCTTGTTGTTCAGCTCCCCCTTAAGTAGGTATTTATCTGTACAGCTATAGTTGTTGAGTGTCATCTATTTTAATTCTTTAAATTTAAATTTTAAATGTTTCTTACAAGAATGGTGTAAGTATTATCATTTGAATTATTTGAATTTTCATTCGTATTTATTTATTCGTGTTACTAATTACGATGCACCTTTTTAAATGAGATTTACGGATATGGTCTATTATCTGACTTCCTTTGTTTACGCGATATTCAATCATTCCTGTTACGCGACTGATGGTTTCCTACATAACAATTACCATGAGGTTATCTCGTTCGCTGACAAAATCCATCCAAGCAGGATGTCGTAAATAATGCATCTCAAAGTGACGGCGGATTCAAAGTCGACGAAGTTGGTTTCAGCAATTCGACCCGAAAATGATAATTTGATCGTCGACGAATTTGTTTACCCTATCGGAATTATAATATCCTGTTGATCGGTACGCCTACAGCATCAAAGGTTCGTCGTTCTAATGGTTTAGCAATGTTGATGCGAAAAATCTGTAATTTTCTGACATTTGTTGTGAATTTCTATCGTATCTATAAATCTCAAATTTCTCTCAAAGGAAATTGTATTTCTACTGGTTGGAAAATTCTATCGTTCGAATAATGAATAAAGTTTTTTATAATAGTAAGGAAAATATTCTGACTGTCTGCAACGATGGGTTCTAAATGATGTATCAACAATGGAAAATGAAGATTTTCACTAAGTACTGACGAAACAGTTCTCTGCGCTATGACTCGAATTATGGAAAATATCGTAAGTTATGAAAGGTGTTGTCTACACATAATGAATATTCGCTCTGCTATCCTGCTCACACTCCGAAGATGACGACGAGGAATTGTTCTATTCGTTTACAAAACGTATCTATCCATCACGGGTCTTTCCACCTTTCACGGTCCACTCGAAAGCCACCAGTACAAGTACCGACTACTTTCGAACTACCGTGCCAGACGAATTGACCCTCTTGCCATATAGTTATGAATTATCAAATAATCAAATACTTAAAATACCATATGAATGAATAAATAAATTCTCACTGGCGACCATATTCCTTGCCTCTGCGCACGATAATTCGGAGATCTAACTATCAACAAAATCAGGGCATTCAATTCGCAATCCTCTTTGTACGACAAACATTTTCTTTTTCGAACATCATTCAACATCATTGAAAAATTCGTAACAATTTGGATACATAAAATGTTTCCCCATAAATCTACCAAATGGCCGGAGACCATGCGCAGTAGTCCAAGCAATATCGTCGTCAGGCATCATGAAGAGAAAACCGAACTGTAATCATTAATAATATTTTGTGTAATACATTACAATGTTTCATGAATTTATAATGACATAATGCAAACAATCAAAAATTAATTTACTTTTCTTTGTAAATAGTGATTTTTGCTGAGTGAGATTAGAGAAATCTTCCTCGGTGTTTCAAAATGATGTTCTCAAAGTATTATCAAAGGTTCTTTGTGATCTAAGTATCTTTATCGCAAATTTAATGAATTCCTGTACTAGTGGTTCCGTTTAAGTTCTGTATCGTATTGATTGAAGTTCTGAATTCCTTTAAGTAGTTAAGTCGCCCTGGATAAAATTTTTAAGAGTTAAAAGTTAGTCATTACTAAACAAATTTTACCTGGATGGAATTTTTAAAAGTTAAGCGACTGATCTAAACGGCCGCCTTATATAATATTTTTCGTCCAATCAGGACTTCGTTGGGGTGTATTTTCTATTTTTTCCTTGTTTTTTGGGTTTTTATTTGTTTTGCTCAATTTATTTATTTTATTCATTTATTTCTTTTTCTATTTTTTCCTATTTTTTAGTAAGTTTTTATTGTTTATTCCACGTATGGTTGTTGTTTTAATTCTTTTGTTTTTATTTATTAATTTTCCTATTTTCTTATTCATTCCGCTTCCCGTTATTTTGTTATTATTTTTGTTAGGTTCGATGGGTATGTATTCGAACTAACACAAAATGTTTTCTGACTCCAAAAAATTTATGACTCGTGTAGGTAAATAAATAACAAATATGATTTAAAGATTTATTAAAAGTAAATATATTTGTACACAATTGTTGATATTACAAAAACAACCTAGCTGCTTCTAAAAGGACAGAAAACGGTTATACAACCCAGAAATTATTATTACTATTATTATTATTATATTATCATTACTATTATTATTATTATTATTATTATTATCATTACTATTATTATTATTATTATTATTATTATTATCATTACTATTATTACTATTATTATTATTATTATTATTATATTATTATTATTATTATTATTATTATTATATTATTATTATTATATTATTATTATTATTATTATTATTATTATTATTCTTATTATTATTATTATTATTATTATTATTATTAATCATTATTATTATATTATTATTATTATTATTATTATTATTAATTATTATTATTATTATTATCATTATTAATATTATTACTATTATTATTATTACTATTATTATTGTTATTATTATATTATTATTATTATTATTATTATTATTATTATTATTATTATTATTGTATTATTATTATTATTACTATTAGTATTATTATTGTTATTATTATTATTATTATTATTATTATTATTATTATTATTATTATTATTATTATTATTATTATTATTATTATTATTATTATTATTATTACTACTATTATTATTAATATTATTATTATTATTATTATTATTATTATTATTATTATACTATACTAATGATAACATACTGTCTGCGACACAGGAGAAGGGCAGGTAATAAAATAATAAACCTAATTGCATCTAATGGCACGGAGTGCTTATTAGTGCAAG
>CAUHTR010004221.1:0-38566 GCA_959609185.1 Schmidtea polychroa | reverse complement strand
ATTTATTTTCAAATGTTGAACCTGATAAGAATATGTTTGATATGTTTGTTGATAATCATTGGAAAGAAAAATATAATTATATTTATTTGGATAGAGAAGAAGCTGAAATGTGGAAAAGTTTATTTTAGAAATCTGTTTTCTGTAGTTCATTATTATAAAATCTACCTAATATTTTTTCATTATTTAAATCGATGATACCATATGTTATTGGAGTTGTATGATGTATTTTATTTATAATAAAAATTTCATTTGTCCATTTTGCTGTGAATCCTTTTTCAAATTTATTTTTATATTTAAATATTCTTACGCGGTCACCAATTTTAAATTTTGGTTTTATAGGGGTTGTATCAACAATAACATCATTTTCAATATTTACCACTTTAACTGTTTCAGGATTCAAGGAAGCATTTAAAGGTGTTGATTTTATAGAACTATGTACATCATTATTATATTCATTTACAATCTTTTGTAACAATTCATTGTTCCATTTTTGTTTTCCAATAGCAGTAAAATATTTCCACATTTTATTTTTTAATGTTCTATTTAATCTTTCAACTACAACTGCTTTTCCTTCGTTTTCTGTTGAATATAATTTAATATCATTTTCATTTAAAAACTTTGTAAAAACTTTGTTATAAAATTCTGTTCCTTTATCACACCATAAATATTTTGGAATTCTTTGATGTTGTTCAAATATATTTTCAAATGCTTCTGTAATAGAATATCCTGTTTTATTTTCTAAACACCTTGCAAAAGCAAATCTTGTATATAAATCTATTATAGTTAAAATTATTTTATATTTTTCAGGGTCTGATGATTTTGGCATAAAGACTAAATCAGCAGACCATGTTTGATCTTTTTCATGTACTTGAACTTTTAAATATTTTTTATTTTTTCTAAATTCATGGTGTAATTCGTTGGCATATTTTATTTCTGATTCTGTTGGGGTTTGTAAGGGTTTATTCTCAAAGAGTTGATTCTCAAGGGATCTTTCAACGTCTGCTTGTTCAATAATCTTTTTATTAGCAACATCTTTTGCTTTTCTAGGAAGTCCTGCACCTATGAAAATCTTACCTTTCATTGCTAATTTAACTAGAGCTCTTTGAATCTTTTCCTTGCTTGATGGATTTTGAATATTATTTAAATCATGTATTAAATTAACATCAGCAACATGTCTATCTCTAAGATTTGTTGAATTGTAAGCAATATCATGTTTTAAAGCTGCTTGATCAATTCTATTTATTGGTTCTTCTCCTTGTTTAGGATTATTATTTTCATCTAATCTAATATCTAATCTTGTTCCCGGTCCGGTATAGTTGTGGCGGAATAAATGTCTTTCACCTGGATATTTTTCAGTAGTAAAAGGTTTTAATATTGAGGATGTTGTTTTTGAAGATTGCAGGTCGCCTCCTATATGTTTTTTAGTTTTAACATGAGAGGCTTTATGATGTCGTGTAACTTGACAATGACAAGTTTCACATGTCCAATATTTACTCATTTTAAAAAGTTTTTTATGAAGAAGAATCTCCCCTAACATTTTCAATAATTGAAATCTTTCCACCATATAATTTCATTTCTATTTTCTTTTCTTCTAATATTAATGTATATACTTTAGCTTTAAAATTAGAATCCTTTGTTATATGAAGTGTAACATCAACATTATTTATGGCTAGGCGATCATCTTGGTCTGATACATTTATACAAAATATAGAATATAAAGTTTTGAAATCTTCTAAACTTAATTGTGGTTCAATTTTAAAATCTTGACATGTTTCAATATAATTTAGATATGGGAATATGTTTTCATTATTTTCAATATTAAATTCCATTCTATTTATTGGATAATAAGAACTATTTAATTGAATTTGAATTGTTTTTAAATTATCAGCTCCAATCTTTTGAATAAATAGATTGTTGTTCTTTTGGAAAGATGGCTCTGTTTCTTTAAATCCAATTAAGATGTATCGAGGTCTATAAGCTAAATTTGCTACCTTTATAGAATATGTTGAGCCTTCTGTCATACTAAATTCACTACAGATTCTATTTAAATAATTTACATTTATAGATTTGTTGGAATTTAATCTTTCAAGGAGTTTAATCTCAGAATGTGGATTTAATGTCCATTCAGGTATATGCAATTCAAGTGTTGATAATTTTAATTTAGCTTTTGTATCTGCAGCTCCATAGAACAATCTTTTATCACCTTCTAGTCTATTACAGATGAATTCTATAAAAACATTATGAAGTATACGATTATAGTTTTGAAGGAATCCAAATAAGTGTTTTAATTCAAAATAACCCTCAAATTTTTTCAACTTATAAAGTTCAGCTCTTTTATAGTAAGCATAATTTATATCTAAACCATCTTTATCTAAATCTCCTTTATTAACATCAGGAATCCAACCTGTTAATTCACCATATTCATTTTTATAATCACAACCAGTCAAAATAAAATTTAACATTGTAGAATATACTCCTGGATGTAAAACAGTTTCAATTTCTGATGATCCTAGTTTTAATCTCATGTTGGAGAATAAATTTGGAAAGAAATTATTTTCTAGGGTTATATCTTTGTTTGCTTCAATTTCTAATTCAATTTTATAATATAATTTGGCATTACAAATATCTATTGGGTTTGATGTTTGAAGAGATTGAAAAACTATATCACCCCTACGATTTAAGTTTGCAATAGATCCTGAAGTTGGAGAGATTTTTAAAATATCGATTTTTTTTATTTCATGAGTAAATTCTTTATTATAATCAAGATTTAATTTATTTTTTTCTGAAATCTTGAGATTTATATTATTCATTTTTTATAATAAAAATTTAAAAAATGACAAAAATCCGAACTCCGATAGCGCAGTGGGAATAGACTGGCACAGTTGTACAAATGGATAGTGGTTCAAATCACATCTGAGGTTAGTTTTTTTTTCAACATAAAATAATATTAAAAATTTGAAAATAATATTGTGGGTATCTTAGATTTATATTTTATTTTATTTATTTTTATTTTATTTTATTTATTTTATTAATTAATTATTTTTTAAACATAAATATGAAAAAAAAAAATATTGAAACGGGTGATGGTGGCGAACCGGTAATTATCGCCACCAGTCTTTCGAACACCCCCGGATCGATTCTATAATGTGCACATTTATTTCTTGGTTGTTTTCGGACCTCTTTCGGATTCGCTTTCGAATTCATTTGTACTTTCGAGCAGCACACTTAAAACGCCGTTGAAATCGACTTCGTGAGCGAGAAGCGAATAATAAGGTGTGCTGCTATTATCGGATTGATTCTGATTATGAGTCTGGCCAGCTTGTATATTGGAAGAGATTCGATAAACGAAAGAGGTTGAATAAAAAAAAAATAAAAAATAAAAAAAATAAATAAATAAAAAAAAAAAAAATGATCCGGATCAAAAAAACTGTTAAGAGGACAGTGGAAAAAAAAAAAAAATACCACTGTCCTCTCAGAGCAGTTTTACTATTTCATAAAATTTTTTATTTTTTAATGAGTCAAATTAACTCTAACTTTTCATAATACCATTTTCTTTTTTATTCTCTTTATGTTTTTAGTTTGAGGTTTTTGAGTTTGAGGCTTTAAAGATTAAAACAGTTAGAGTCATTAAGGGTGGTTGTTTTCAAAATATAGGGTTAAAATACTATAAAAGTATAAGTTTTGTGTTGTTTTTCTAATGGTTTAAGTGATTTGGAGGGTGGCTGTTTTGGTTAGGGATATAAACACACTACTCAGCCGAGTTTATGGAAATTTCGACTTTCTCGGGAAGTTAGACTTTAGAATTTCACACTCCTCACAATGAGAATTACCAAAACTACAATCACTACAAAAGATGTAAGAATAAAATTTTGAAAACGAAAAATAAGAGTAGAATTCTGCTCAAATTTTTGGAAAAAACCGTAATTAACATCAAATAATGTGCACCATGATTGTATAATAAACAAACAAATGAATGCGTAATGATAAAGCAGCGTATAACCTTTTTTATTTTGTGCCTTTATACATTACCCCAACACTTTCAAGGCAGAACAACGAGTGCTCTAATGTTTGAATGATAAAGGTAATTGGTTAAATAGCAATGAAATCTATGCCAATAAGACTTGTAATATGTATATTTCAACTGTCAAGAAACGAATGTCAATCGAAACCAACAAAATCCTATTAACAATTAAAAGTGTAATTTTATTTGTATATCAAAACATAATTTTTGAATTATTGAAAATTCTTAATTATTTAGGTGTTTTACTTTTATTAAATTTAGTACTGATATCGTAGGTGCCAAAATTACATTAAAAATCTAGGCTGACAATGGCCCAGAGACCCTTGGTCAAGTATGGTCAAGTATTTTAAAACGCCGGAAACGATTATTCCCCATTCTGATTTTGCATTGTTTATTGAATCTATTTACAAATATTTATAAAAGCACATTTTGTCATGGAGAAATGTGTCTGACATTAAAAGAAAATAAATAGCAATAAATCAAGTCAAAGTTTACAACTGATTGCTTTTTTTTTATTAATTTTGACTCCCAAAACAGAACTTTTAAATATTTTCACAAATTGTTTATTTTATAAACATTTTAATATGTATGTTGGGTTATAATTTATTGAAGTCGGTTGTTTCTGACTTATTGTGTTCTTTTCCAAATAAAAAATTTAGACCCAATACAGAAAAATTTTATTACAATTACAATTAGTCACTATATTTGAACATATCTTTTAAAATATTTATTTTTCTCAAGATAGGCTGCCCCAAGGGTAATCGCCTTTTCTGATACGATACTCTGTAATTCTCTTGAGCTATACTTGAATTTTCTCTTTAGTTTATCTTGTAATTTTATAAACGTTCTGATAACGTTTTCTTCGACCAACTGGCACTCGTCTCTTCAATTCTTCCTTTTATACTTTCCTTAGAAAGCAATTATTGAGTAATTATTATTTAAAATTTTTTGAGGATAATAGGCATGTACCTTATTAGAGTACATTCAGCTCTTGGTCTCTGGTATTTTTTGTACTAGATTTAGACTCGTTGAAAAGCCTAAGTTTTTTAGACCCAGGGATTTTTTGTAGTAGATTTATGTCCTCATTTAAAAATGTTTTTGATCCCAGGAATTTTGTACAGAAATCTATGGTAGGATATTTTGAAGAATCCAGGTTTTATGAGAAATTAGGGTAAATAAGTAAAACCGACTTGAATTAGTAAAACCCAACATATTCATCATTTTAATTATGTGTTTATTAATTTTCAATATGTGGTGCACTTTACTTTGTATTACTTGATTTTCGATCATAGATTTCGATTCGAATTGGTGCGGTTTCCTTGCTCCTTTTCCTACACATTCAAACACCCTCGATTTTTCGGTTCTAGCCAAATTAATAAAGTTGTCGATCCTTTAATATCTTAGATGAGTTCTGTTTTAAAATTCGTGTTTAAGAATTGAATAATATAAGAATCAATTAAATTACAAATAAATAAGTTGAAAACAAATTATAAGAAAGAAGTCAATATATAAAAAATTAACAAACTTTAACAAACTTTTTAACAGACTTTGTAAGCTATTTCTAATAATTAATTATATATAATTATATATTTTCAATCATATTTTTACAACAGAGGTAAAGTTAAGTTTCTAGGAAAAGTTAAAGAAATAAATTATATTATTAAATAAATTATATTATTATTTGTCTGGTTGTTTTAATACTTCACCTTTAATCCTTTATTTTATGAATGAAAGTATTGTATGTAATCATTGCGGATTATTATCCACTAAAACCCATGAAAAAGAGTGTGAATTTAAATATGAATTAAAATGTCCCTATGGGTGTGACACTATTGGATTTAGGTATCTACGACATTTTTCAAAAGATTACTTTAAATTTATTTTTAAGCTTCATAATTTATTTAATTTTTAAATTATTATAATTTTATATTTAATTAGCCTTATAGTGAGCAGTTTACAATTTAATCTACAAATATCACAGATGATATTAAAATACTCAAAGCAATCGCACATATATTAAAGAATAATAATTACAATAGTACACTAATATAGTTATTAAATTGTTTCATTATCCAGTTTTTGTTTTTGAATTATTTATAGTATCGTTTTTATCAATATTGGTAATCAAATATAAATTTCGCATGAATTACAAACCATAATTTTTTCTATTATTAGCTCTGAACAGTTGAAAAGTCACCGAGAAGAAAAGTATTATTTTCACCTGGATATGCTTTATTCTTTACTGAGGGAATACGGATTTGATAAGACTTCTGAATTTGAAGATAATAATAGTTGTTCAATTGAAAATCAAATAAGTACGCTGTTAAATCCAGAAATAATAGAAGTAAAGAAATTAATGGATAAAGCAGTGTATTTACAGAAAAAGCTTTTCCTAAAGAAAAATGAGCGGGTTAGATTTTATATTTACATATTTTTTAGAAATTAATGCTAAAATATATAAAATTTTCAAATCGTTTAAATATTTTAAAGCTTATTAACACTTTTTTTGAAAAGTAATTAATGATTGAATGAAACCAAAAACGTAATCGAAATTTAAAGAATACACATCATACCTAATTTTGATTCTTTCCAAAATTTGAGAATCATTACCATTATTTCCTTCGATATTCGTTTTAATCATGGAGTAACTGTTTATGTATTGTTTTCTTTTGAATCACCAAACAATTTTATTAGGAGGCATCCATTAAGGACTGATATGGTTACCACAAAGGGGATATGACAATTTTATAGGAAAATGGTGGGGAAAGGGTGGATAATGTTAATTTTATATGGAGGTTCTCGATGGATGCACAAATTTTATGTGACGTCATAGTTTAGTTCATTTGAATCAAAGACTTTAACCTGATGATTGAAATTAACTCTGGTAGAAATATGGTTCTTAGTTGATAGGGATATATAAATCCAATCGATTACATGTGACCTGCGTGTACAATTATAGCAAATCCATAGAATGAATATTTACTATATCCAATAACTAACGAGATTGACATGTTTTTTTGCCTATTCCTTTCCCTAAATCAATAGAACTGAATTTATAATTACCAGTAACTACTGGCATGTTCTTTATCTAATACGGGGTTTCCCTGTTAAACAATCGATCATGTAACAAAATTGAATTTTGAATTTTTTTTTGACATTCAGACATTTTACCATTACAACCGTTTCCCAAAATTAACCCAAAGTGCTCTTTTCATTCAGATTTTTCTGTCTTTGATTCTATTGGAGGAAATTTATCATTTTTTATTATTCGTAGTGTTACAGTTTTAAAGTGACATTCAATGCAATTTCTAATGGCAGACTTGTGTTTAGAGCTATTTGGTGACATAGTGATGACTCGTATTGCTCATAGGTATAAAAATTGTTATATTTATGCGGTTTGATCAGATTTGGGAGTCTGATGACAAAGTTACTGGATTGAATACCGGCAGTGGCGTAGCGAGCATAACTCACGATACCTTTTTTGCGCCCCTTGAAAAACATATAGTAATAGAATATATTGAATATACTCATAATAAGAATATAATACAAATAATAATCGAATGCAGTAGCTACCTTGAAGTACTCTATAATAGATTACGATTAGTCACTCCCTAACTACGCTTCTACAAAATAATATACTGTTTTTCGGGATAAATAGGGACACAGGGTTAGGTTAGGCTTTAAATTTTACTGCATTTAGAGTAGATTTGTTCTGAAAAATGCGGAATCCACGTATAATCATTTCGATATTATTTGAAGATTATTATTGAATTTTAACGTCCATAATTACAATGATAATTTTCTATTAGTGACAAATGAGGAGTATAAACCAAGCCAAATATCCCAAGATATACAATATTACGTAATATTTAGAAGGATACCCGACTGCATAGTATTACGCAATTCTATAAAGTTACGTAATTATATATAATGATACATAACAATCGATTTTTAACATAATCGACATATAATTACATCATAATATAAATAATTACATAACTTTATAGAATTATGTAACACCATAACCCGGATACACATACAAATATTACACAATACTACATATCCTGGGATATTTGGCTTGGTTTATACTCCTCAGTACTCTAATAAAGTACAATCATTATACAAGAGGTCAAAGGTCAAACATTACACAGTGTGAAAAATCGATTATTACATAATAGACATACCATTACATCATAATAATAATTATAACTTTATAAAATTATATATATATATATATATATATATATATATATATATATATATATATATATATATATATATATATATATATATATATATATATATATATATATATATATATATATATTGGGACATTGGCTTGGTTTATACTCCTCACTTGTCACTACTATTTCTGTTGCATTTTCTGTACTTTTCATTAAATATGGATATGGATTTGGAATTTGAAATTGAAAATTTCCGGAAAATCATGTTTTGTCTTGGGGACCATTTGGCGTTCTCCTGCCATTGGCGCTCGAGGCATTATAAACCCACTTTTCTCTTGCTACGTTACTGGATACCGTTTGGGATCAAATTAGTTAGTCATCTATTAACCAGTATTATTTCATTTCTAACGCGTTTTATATTTAACTTGTTTATTAATTTCTAAATATAAGCTAATAATTCAATATTTTTAGTACAATATATTTAATTTATCATAATTCCGAAAATGATCAATATAAATTTACATTTTATATCGATTTCTATTATTCTATATAATATTATAATTATTTATCGATTGGTGTCATGCAATATTAAAAATTGATAAATTTTAAAATTCAATATTAAATTATTTTCAGTTTCTAAATTGTTATTAGAAATTTAATATAATATTATTTATAGCAACTCAAAAGCCTTTATTTTTTAATTAAAATATTTTGATTAATATTCCGATTTATTTTTAATTTTATCAGATATGTATTAGTAAATCTTAATACCACCAAGGAAACAAATAAATAAAGAAATTCAGCAATCTAGGGATCACCAAATAGCATTAGATTTTCACTGGACAAGTGGAGGTTTTTTAAGTATGAGTTCTTAGTGTCATTATAACCATCGTTCAAGGGAAATTATTCTTTCAAAAATCTTATTTCTATTAAGTTATTAAGTAAGATTCTGAACCCCGACAGTTTCATAAGTGCATTTACCAATTGGAAAAATGAAATATGGTTTTTTCAAATACAAAACATAGGTGGATATTTTATTAGTACATAAATGAACCACGGATCAGTTACTCACAAAATCTATGTGTTCAAAGAACAAATCCAACAAAACATGAATTTCATGAATATTTACTTCAAATCAATGTGAATTTTGCCGTTGCCTTTCCGAAACAAGTTCAAAAATGTGTGGCAAGTGCCATTCTCATATCATTTTCGCAACAAAATCTGTTCCTCTTCTTTATTTTTATGGTTGCCATCCTTGAAAAGAATTGCGGTACGGAGACATTTTTGCACCCGGGTACTGAAGCCATTTGAAGAGCTCACAAAGGCTCTCTGTGGATACTTCCCCGCCAGCGTTTACTTTTAGTGTTGAGACCGCAATGTTAATGATAAATACCTCGACGAAATTATTGAACTTCAACATAGTCAGATTCAACAACGCTTTCAACGTTTGGAGTCACATACAGTACCCTCTTATTGCTATGAAAGCCCTTGAGATACCTGAAATTATTGTTTTATTATTATACTAATAAAACAATAATTTCAGGAAATGAAGCGTAGCAACCAACTTTTTTTAGCGATTTTAATTTTAAAATCAAGTAAGCCAAAACATCTACCAATGATACTACTAATACTAATGACTACACGCAATCTGAAACGACAACAGAAAGTGTGAAGAAACTACAAGCAAGCTTGTTGAAAGTCCCCGTTTATTAGTCTCAGATGTTAGAATGTTAGAGGGGAAAAGTATTTGTGTAGAAGATGGCTACTGAATCGACATGCCAAACTGTTGGACAAGCGAGCAACTTGAATATTTTAGTCAACTTTATCCTTAGTTAAAAATATCAAATAGTTTGTTAGGATGTAATGCTTGTTCTAAATTTCGTTCGATTTGTGCTAACAAAGAGATTGGTTTTCATCTTGCATCACAGTGGGTACAAACTCAAGTCAAGGCTGCTGGTGAATAAAAATATGTTCAAGAAGCTTCTCTACGGAAAAAACTGCACCAGCATGACAAATCAATCGCTCATAATAAATCGGTTGAAACTTTGAAAACAGCAGAAGCCCACAGAATTTAGACTATTGTTGACAAACTAAATTCAAAACAAATAAACGCAACTGCTCGTGTGTTTAATTGTGTATACAGTTAAGCTAAACGTAATCGTCCCATGTCTGATATAATTGACGAAATTGATCTGCAAATGAAAAATGGTGTTGACTGTGGAATTTGTCTCCATTCTCGATACAGTGCTCTAAAAATAGTCCATCATATTTCTGAACAAATGCGTGAAACTATTTTTAGTAAAATTATCGCAAATCAGTCAAAAATTTGCATCATATTGGATGAGGCTACAACAATTTCAAAACTATCAACTTTAATCGTATATTTACGGTGTGAAATATTGACAGCTGTGGAACCGGTAAATGTATTCGTTGATTTAGTTGAATTAGAATATACAACGGCTGAAAGCATTGTCAATGCGTTGGTTGCATGTTTGAAGAAATGGAGTTTTGATGACACCTTTCGTCAGGAACATTTGATTGGCTATTGTAGTGATGGGGCCAACACTATGATGGGACGTAAAGCTGGAGTTGCTGCTCGGCTTTCAGATATATATCCAAACATCACCATTTAGCACTGCTTATGCCACAGAGTGCAGTTAGCATTGGATGATGCATACAAAAACATTTCACAAGTTAATAATTTTAAAATTTTTCTTGAAAAACTTTATTGCCTATATTGCCAATCCAATAAAAATCTACTGGAGCTTAACGATATTGCAAAAGATCTTGGTTTAGAAATTCAAAGGATTGGTCGTGTTCTTGGACCTCGTTCGGTTGCGTACAGCCTACGTGCAGCAAAAACAGCTTGGAATGCATATCCGGCTTTATGCAAACATTTTTCAAGTGTTGCAGACATGAAAGGTTTGCAGAAAAAATGGAAAAGCTGAGCTATCATGATCGACATTTTGCTGGAATTAACATATTTAAGCGAGGGTTTACAAAGTCGCAGTATTTCCATTGGAGCTGCGGTTCGTTTGATAACCAGAACAATAGGAGCGTTTAGTATGATGAAAGAAAAAGCCTGAAATTTTGAAAACATTGTGCAAGAAACTATTGAGTCGAAAATATTACTAGTGCTAAACAACAAAATTTACCACGTACGCATCTTTATCAGAGCGTGATAAACAACATGCAAGCCAGGCTAATGTCTACAGCAGATACAAACCAGATGACAGCAGCAGTTAAAGATGGAAATGCAGCACAGTATATGCATCTAATATCTTTATTTGATTTGCTCGAATCTAAAAAATGGCCAAACAATATTATGGCGCCTTGGCTAGATAGTGAAAGTCAGCTTATCGATTTAAGCAAAAAACTAAAATAATGCATTTCAACTAACGATTTTCGAGATTTTATTGACAACAGGAATAGTGAACCTTCAGAATCAATTAAGAGGGCAAATAAAATAATCAAGACTATTGCTGTTAGTAGTGCAGAGGCTGAATGTGGCCTTAGTATAATGAACGATATTGCGACGAATGAGAGAAACAAATTGTTGGTGACAAATTTATCGTGCCTGATGAGCATAAAAATTTTGGGCAAACCTGTAACTGCTTTTAATCCGGTACCTTATGTAAAAACCTGGCTGAGAGGGCATAGAAGTTAAAAATAGCGTACCTAGAAAATACTCATTAAACGAAGAGGAATTGTGGAAATTAGCTTAGTCGATTTATTTACTCTGAAATTAATTCTGTTCTAACTACTGCTACGTCAATAATAAGAATTAAATTTAATTTTGCTTATTTGTTTTTGTACTGAAAAGACTATTCTAAAGACTTCTTACGAAATAAAAAAGGAAATAGAAAAACTTGCTCTATTTGACTTCAAACACTCAAAAATGCATTGGCGGATGGACCCGAAACTTCGCTGAAGGAGCTTCGTGGGCCCAGACGCCAGATCCCCCTAATCGTAATTTGACTGACTGTGGTGGTGAGTGATATGACATAAGAGGACATACTAAGTGTGAAACCTTATTTACGAATTTGGCAATACACAGCTGCGTATCCTAAAATGAGAATGAACTCAGCATGACAATTTAGGCGGTCTCGCAAAAGTACGATACAGTACATTGAACGTTAAAATGGTACCTAAGTACCTCGAATTCACAATCCATTTCATTACACAGCTTTTTGAAGATGTGGTGCTTCAGATCATTATTTCAAATATAGCCCAAACGTTCCACTACCAGGCAAGGATTTTGTTTCCAACGCATGCCTATGTAGAAAATAGTTCGTAACAATGATGTGTGGTGTATTGGGTTTACCAGCACACCAAAACTCCAGTTTCGTACCAACATTACTGGAGCTCCCTCCGAACAAATTTCAGAAACCATACTCCGCGAAGAATCGTTGTATCTGAAGAAATCATTTACAAGTTTCTTCATATCCGCTACCTTAGTTGTAAGAGGCTTACAAAATAAAAAAAACCTTTTATCACGTCATCTTTTACATAGCGCACGAATACAACAAGCTGGCTTAGATTGGAAACGTCGCATATCCCGTTGAGTTGGAGGTTAGATTTTGCTGGGCTTAAAATCAAATCTGCAACTACTTGAGTCATAATGTCATTACTCATGTCATCTATTCTATCGCTGTTGGTATCATTTGAATGAGAAATTTGGGTTAACTTATTTTCACAAGCTTTTCCTAGCATGATATCCGCCATCTTCAAAGCAACTTGTTTTACAAGTGCTTCACCAATGGCGTGTAGTTTACCCTGCTTTGTGACCATTGATCATGCACTTGAAATGTATTAATTATCAGTAACACATACGGATAGCAAAACAAATAGCTATAGAATAACAAAAACAGTGACAAATAGTACTATAATAACATTAACAGCACCAAATAATAATCAATAAAAAATATTAATTATATACTATAATAAAAACCTTTTTCTTTTCTTTAACTTGGATTTATTTTCACTTTTTGTTCGCGACAATAGACATTTCAAGGCTAATTAATCGAAAATTAGCAACTTTTAATTTTCAACTTGTAATAATTTGTTTTATTATAATATTAATGTAGTGGAGAACACTTTGATTGAATGGACTGCAAAATTATTTTTGAATTTTAATATATCTACAGAGAGAACAAATGAAACTTCTCGAGAAAGCTATTGATGACACTTCGTTGACTAGTTTTAATGGTCTTCTTACTTGGATTGTTCCTGAAAAGATTAGTGCAATGAATGTCTATTGTTCCCCGATATTCTATACTGGTAAATACGGGTAATGCACGCTTTTTTATTAGCTGGTGTGTTTCTTGTGTTAACTACGTTCATTATTGATAAGTTTTAAGCAAATTAGTTTTATGACTTTTACAAGTATTAGACTAATAAATTCATTAGCTCCTTTAAAATTAAAAAAAATTGAAACCGTTAAAATTGAACAAATAACAAACCATTAATTAAAAAATATTTATTTTATTTATTTACATTATATTTACTGCTTTTCTTAATTTTTAAGATGGCAAAATTATAGAATCTGATTGTTTGTATTAACTTGATTTTTATGAATTTTTATCAGATTCCTTAAACGGTCCTAGATTTAAAATAGAAAAATTCAAATATTGTAATTCCAAATATAATTATATTTGAATTAATTATTTGAAAATGCTATTAGAAAAAATCTGTTTTACGATAGTAGTGGAATATGATCAGTAAACCCAAAGAATCACGAGTCTTGCTAAACTTCTATTGTTTTTTTATAACTTAATTTTTTGTTTAAATATTGCATTTTTAATTTCTGTGTGAATGAGAAGACATCTTATAAAATTTAATTTTTAAATTAAAATTTTTAGTTATAAATTTTCATTCAATAAAAAGTCGTATAAAATGATCCTTACAAAATATACTACACTACAACCACAATACTAAGATATTGAATTAGTCGCACACAAGATAACAGTGAAATTCGATTTTTCGTGATCTGTTGGTGTGATTTTAACTTACTTCACGCCTTTATTATTAATGGTATAATTTGCAACCATTTCAAAGTCAACTGACTCTTCGTCCATTTTCCAACATGTTGCGCCTTTTTATTATCTACAAATAATTTTAAAAATGCCAATTTTTCTTCCTAATAATTTGGACGTTCGGTCGGTTCAGGTATTAAAAAAACATCCTTTAAATCCGGTTATTTTCCTTCGATTTGCCATTTCTGCAGCTTTGACCTGAATGATTACAGTTGGAACTCGGCTGTATTTTGTTCTCTCTTCAGTTATCTATTTCTTTAAACTTTTCGCGCCGAAGTCCGTATATTCCCGTGAAAAAAAAATCTTGACAAATAGTCGAAGACCGTATTTATCCGATTTCACTATATTTAAGCAACGACTGCCGGACGCTTCCGTTTTGTGTCAGATATGATTATTTGTGTTTATAGGCAAGTTTAAACTTGTGTGCTATTTTTTTGTCATATATGAATCTGGCAGTAGTAGTTCTTATTTCATAGTGTTCGTCTTATAGGCATAGCTAACAGGAAAATAGCACGTCGCGAAAAGGTTAAGTCTTGATCCAACTCTGTCCAAAAATCTTTTTTATATCTTCGCGCACGCTTTCTTGAATTCATCATTTGAAGTCTTGCTTTTTGTTTACGCCATTCCCAAACACTTGACTCCACCACAACATACTTTCGCACAGCACCTCTGTTACTATTTTTTCGACGTATTTCTAACTTTTTTCACTTGTGTAAGATTTTCGTACATTGACATTTTAATTTTTGATTTAATTAATGAATAGTATTGACTCAAACAAAGGCACGTGTTTTTATTATTAAAAAATAATTAAACATTAAAATTGATAGCATTATATTAGTGTACAGATATATCTATGTTTATTTGATACTTTATAATTATATAGAAAAACATGATATAGAGTGAACAATAGGCACACTATACATTTGGCGCGTGTCATTTTTAAACTTTATTTCAATTAGAAATTTGGGCTTTATAGATGAGAGCGCGTTATTGTTGGGATTTTACGGTAATTAAAATGTTGATCAATTTTTTTGGAAAAGAAAATTTCGAGTTTGACAGGCAATGCATCAGTTTACAGTAGCGTAGTAAAATGTGGCAGTTATACAAAACTGCGCCGTCAATGGGTAATTGTAGAAATTCCTCATTTGAGATAATCTGAGAAGTATTTAAAGCATCACTTGTTTATAAAATACTAGCTGTTGTACCCGGCTTCGCCCGAGTTTACATTTATTATAATAATTCATTTAAATTAATTTTTTGTTTAATGATGTTATTACGTTCCAGTATTAATTTTTTAACAGCTTCAATTCCATGTTTAATTTACAATAAGAAAAGCTATCAAAATAAATTTCAATTTGTAAAATCGAAAACGCACTCCAATTTAAATCGAAAAATAACTGGCAATATTTTTCCAATTGCAAACTGGTTCACTAATCAAATAAAATTCAAATTCTCCATTTTTGAATTCTGCTTTGAAAACTTGACTAAATTATATTACTTTCAACTGCAAGTAGCAACCATATAATAACTTATTATTTATATGGTAAATTGCTGACCGGACAGATAAACTGACTTAAGGTACCCTAGGGGTTGTCACCTGGGGTTGAAACATAGCTTATGACCTGTTACGAGTCAAATGAGGGTCACATATAAAGTTTCAGCACCCTTGGTCCAACGGTGGAGAATTCTATGGGTAACAAACAAACAAACTTTCATCTTTATATATTAGATAGTTTACGCTTGATAGATTTATCTAAATGTCCGTTTGATTGAAATTCATATTGAAATCAGTTGTTAAATTTGTTATTTGTTGAATTTGCTATTGGCATAATATATTTATGTTTGCTATAAAGAAAAAAAGAACCTAGTTTGATTGTAACCTTCAAAGTAATTCATAATTTATATTTCTATTTTTCATCTATACGAGGTTTTGAAGTGTTTAGGAATGTTTTAACTGTTAGCGGGGTTTTATAATAGCACTATAGATTAATAATCTTGAATTTAATACTGGAAATGACTTGATGGGCGAAATGCGTTAGAAAAAAAACTCCATGAAGAAAATCGACAATCAAAAATGACAATTAATTATTTAATGTAAATTATTTAATTATGAAAATGAAACACTCATTAATCTTTGTTTTAATGAGCATAGGTTTTGATTTTTCACATTTAGGTCAACAGATGATTATTGATTTTTCAATTGTTCTCTTAAGAGTAAATATGTAAATACATCGAGACTCCTTTTTGCATTTCTATCTCTGAAACCACTGGAAAGAACTTGAAATTTTGTAACATTGAGTTTATGATAAAGTAGGGTTTCTCAAAGTTTTCTTTTACTTTTAAACGTATAATCAAATTAAACAATTGAAATGGACATCTTATAGATTAGTTGTTTTCGAATTGTGTTCCGCTGAACCCTAGGGTTCCACGAAATCCCTTAAGCCTTAAAGGTTCTGCGAGCTTTTGAAGTTTCAAGATCACTGCTATAGAGAACTCAATTCTCTACAATATAAATATATTGTGTTATTTTTACGATATTTTTACGAACCTCAATTTGGAAAATTTTGTAAAGAACACAATTCTGTACAAAATGCCCCAATTTGAAAATTTTTTAAAAATTTCTATGCTAAAAATTCACTTATTCTCACGGGCTCACAACTCACTACTAAGGTAGCGTTTCTCGAACTTTTGAGCTCCTTGACCTCCAAAACGTTTAAAATAAATAAAATTTATACTTCGACCTACTTGAAAAATGTTTTTGTCATTGAAAAGTTACTAGTTAAGACCCGCGATTAACTTATCGAACTATCAGTTAATAAAATATTAATTGCCTTTCCTGCCGAAGTGAATACGGAAATTTGTTCAGTCTTCGCCATGTCTTACTTAAGTGAAAATGTCTTTTCATATATAACAGAATTAAAAACTAAATATAGGAATTCTCTTATGCCGCTTGAAAACAATTTTTATTTTGGAGCAGCACGTGGATTAACTTTTGAATGAAAAACAAACTCATCAATCACAATAAATAATGGGATTCTAGATTTTAGTTTTAAAATAAATGTGTCCTTAGAACTGTATCTTTAGCAATTATTTCTAATAAATTCTTTTGATATGTTCGTTTTTATTTTGTGACATGCCTGGCACGGCGACACACAGTTTGATAATCCCTGTTCTGTAGTATAAATATAATATATTAGAGATAGTATAAACAAAATATGACACTTTGGTTTCAATTGAATCAGCATATTTCACATGAAGTATAGTCAGTAAATTAAATAAAGCTATCGTTTCTAAATTTATCATTTGTGTAAGATATAATTGTTACTATTTGTTTTAAGTAACGAAAAGTAGAATTTAACTTCAAAGTTAAGATTTTTTTAAAACAAAAGACACTTGCAATTCTATAACGACATTTCCTAAATGTTTTTGAGGATTTCAGTTATAATTGACTGACCCAGTTCTTAAGAGGGTGATATTTTTGGTCAAGTGTTATTTCGTCGTTTGTTTTTATTTTGGAAACAATATTTAAAATTCCATCAAATGCAGACATACCAGACTTCGCACATAAAACATGTTGGTGAATTATATAGTGAAAATTAATAGTTGGATGTCCAACGTGTTCTTGAAGAGATACAAATCCGACTTTCTGGGTTATCATTGAAGGGACTCCGTCCGTTGTTATTGATACTATTTCGAATGTATCTATCTCAGCATCTTGATATGCTTTTAAAACTGCGTCACTAATATCTTTCCCAGTTATGTTTGTTGATAAGGAAATTAGTGAAAGCAATTCCTCAGCCATTTTTCTCCTTTAGCATAACGAACAATTATGGACAAGCGAGCATTTTTTCAAGCATTTTTAATATCCTGTCTTTAACAGTATTTCGGCTTATACTTAATTCCTGAATGCAATTAAGTAATCTGATCATTATTTTGGAAATTTTTAAATAGATGTGGTGCAAAATTAATAAATGCTTCTTTAATATAATCGCCATCACTATTGAAACCTCGAAACTAGCAGCAACTAAATAATTTGTACGTTTTAAAATTTTAGTGAATGAGCTCAATTGTGAGTTATTGTTTTTAAGTTGACGTGCAGTATATTTCTTTTACTGAGGAAATCCTGTGCACTATTGTGTTTCTACACAACACACACAAGGCATTATTTTGACTTTTTATCATTACATATTTATCAGTCCACCAATCTTGAAACGATCTACTATAGCTGGATTCTGTTCTCTTTTTCCTATTTTCTGTCATTCTAGGGCTGAAATTTATTAAATATTAATATAATAAAAATTGTTATATGAATTACCTTTTGAAATCAAATAATTTGAATTCAAAATATATAAATAAGTATTTTTTCACTTAAAAATTCACTTGAAAAAGACTGCCGAAAATTCGTGAATATCAAAAATATCGACATATTTACTGATTCATAGTCTAAGCTTTTTAATAAATAAATAGTGCGGTGTATTGGTAAAATAAAAAGTAACGGAACGCATGGTGAGAGCAAAAACATAGTCCGTGACTTTCCACAAGCAGCTTCCTGAAAGTTTTTCGGATATCATCTTATTTTAAGCAAACTATTGTTTTCCTTGTAAGTTTTTTTATTCTTACTATACAAAATATTAACAAACATAAAAAAATAAGAAATTCGAAAAAAGATAAAAATAAGAATCTTAAAGATATTATTATTTTTATGTAGTACACTTATTATGTACTAGAAAAACTCCCAAATAGGATCACACACAATTTCATCATTTGCCCCTGCTCTTTTAGTTTGCTGGTCAGTAGCGGATTGATGAGAACGCAACCATGTTTTTACGTATAAAATTGGATTCCAAAATTCCAAGGGTGACCCATGAAGTTTTATAAACAATAAATTTGCAACATAATCAATTAAAATGCGTGATCTTCTTTTCGTTACAATTAAGTTCATGCTGCTGAAATCACGCTCGCATTTTGAAGAATTGCAAGTTATAATTTAGAATATTTTTAACGTTTCCAAATCGTCTGAAATGTTACGACCATCACAAGCCAAGTAATCTCTAAAGGCAGCTTTATTCTTTCCATAAGCTGATACCTGAGTGCCTCCATTCTTTTGAGATGTTTAATCCCTGCTGTCTTTAATGGTCCTAATTTTTGAATAGTCGAACAACTCAGACATCTTAATTTTCCGGACTCGCATTTTAGCCAAGCATAATTTTTTTTCTTTTCGAACCACATATCTGCAGTCCAAATACTCGGCCAATTTATTAATGGGGATTATGCTTCTTTTTATGCTTTTTCTATTGATGTTAATGGAATATCCATTTGTTTTTCCTTAGTTTCCAACACTTGCACATTTTCTTGTTGCATTTTAAGTTTTTTTCCAAAGAAACTGTCCAAATTGGGTTCTCTAAGTTTTTCGNCATCTACATGGCTTTGTGAATCTGGATTTAGTAAATTGGTTCAAATAAAGACAAAGCAAAGAAACCAACTCAATATTTCAAACGATCTTCGAATATGTTTGAGTAAAAATTATTCACCAAGGATGTCAAAAATACTTGAACTTAAGCAACTACATTCATCTCATTAAATAAACATTTATTTTAAAATTAATCTTTGTCATGTGGGTCGCAATAAAATTTTTGGCATGAAATGTCAAAAATTTGGGTCGCGATCAAAAAAGTTTGAGAACCACTGCCTTAGACCTATCAAATTATTATCTCAGATTTATAAAAAATTATACAAAATAATGTATTAGAAGCGCTGTGTAGGAGTAAACAAAAGAAACTACTGTGGACAGGTGACTGTGGAAATTCTTTTCAAAATTTATGGCTAAAATTAACGTCTACACCTGTTTACACCTGTTTTAAAGTTTCCCAATTTTACTAAGCCGTTCATATTGGATACAGATACTAGCTTTGATCGCATTGGCGCTGTATTATCTCAAACAGAAGGAAATAGATAACAATTTCTTTCGCATTATGCAATATCCTAATTCATGTTTATTCATGGCCCGAGATCCATACGCAATGACTTTTTATATTTTATTTTACGAATCATTTTAAGCATTATTTATACGACTAAGGCTTTATACTAAGAACAGATCACAAAGATTTTACATTTATGATGAAAACTAAGGAAGCTATAACTCCTCAATTTCAAACATGGATAATTCATCTTAGCAATTTAGACATGGAAATACTATACAGAAAAGGTGAAAATCATAGTAACACCGACGCTTTGTCTAGTAAAGAATGTAAAACGTGTATACAATGCCAAACGATTCATGAAAACTCTAAGATGGGTAACTTAAAAATGAGATTGTTAACATTAATGACAGAAAATATTGAAAATAAATGGCATAAGAATTCCGGCGAAATTGAAAAGTTGAAAGACAGAATCGATTATAACCCGAAGAAAACATTCTTTATATGTACAAATGGAGTCGTGATGACAACTGATAACAAAATTTGGATTACAGAGGATAACAGATCTAAGTTCATCAAAGTATCTAAAAGAAACTTTGTCATGTTGGTACTGGGAAAGTTAAAACGTATATATCAATCAATTTTAACATGAAAGATTTAGAACAATCTGTTCTTAATACTGTACACAAGCTTGTAAAAATTGTCAACAAAGAAATGTTGATACATGTTTTTAAAGAAAAAATAATATGTACAAGCGATTCTAATTTATTCGAGAGAATTTACATGGATTTTTTGGCCCATTGCAACCAACAATAAGAGATACGTTTTTGAGATTATTAGGAGGTTCATCCTGTAAAACATTAAAATCAGTTTTTGTTTCCATAAATTTTATTTCAATAAATATCAAAATCAAATTATATCTTCTTTAATCTTTCTTATTTAAACAAATTTTCTACGAAGATATTTTTAATTAAAATATCTTCTTATTTTGTTTTTTTAAAAATTAATCTAAACTTTAATTTTTAAAATTTTCAATTTAAAAATTTCTTCATCATAAAACTTCCTCATATCCCCCTTCTTAAGAAATTTTTAAGTTTTTCCACATTTCTTTCGATCCTTTTTCCATCTTCATTTCTTAAGATGTATCGTCTGTCATGCACTTTCTCTATCACTTTGTACGGACCTTCATACCTGTCCTGGCCTTTGTGGCGTGTTTCTACTTTTACTAATACTTCTTCTCCTACATTGAATTTTCTCCTTGTTTGTTCTTCTAGTTCTTCCTTTATCGGTATTTCTTTGGACCCGTACCATTTTTCCCTGCTAATCTTTTTTCCAAAAACTATCTCTGCCGGGCTTTTCCCTGTCGTTTTTTGTTTGGTTGCATTTAAAGTGAATTCGACTTCTGGTAATATCTCTGCCCAATCCGTCTTCTTTCTATCCTGTAAAGTAGCATTTATCAAATCCCGTATTGTCCTGAATTGTCTTTCTATCTAACCGTTTGTTTGGTGATGGTATGGACTCGAAAAACATAATTTAATATCTAGCATCTTTGTGAATTCTCTCATCATTCCTGATTCAAACGCCTTTCCGCAATCAACTCTTATCTCCTTTGGGCATCCAAATCTTAAAATCCACTTTTCTAAAATCGTTTTCTTTATTGTTTCTTCGTCTTGTTTTGTTATCGCTGTCAAGACTTGATACTTACTATACTGATCTATTATGCCCAATATATACTTCTTACGTCCTTTTGTTTCTGCCAACGGTCCACATATATCCACGAATATAATTTCGAACATTTCCTTCGAATCTTGTCTTTTTACTGGTTCTTTCGTTGTTATTGTTAAAGCCTTGGTTTTTTGACAAATCTCACAACTTCGAACAATCTCCTGAATCTTACTCCACAGGTGTTTTCCAACATATCTATCTTTCATATAATCGGCTATCTTCTCGACTCCAGCATGACACAATAGTCTATGTATAGTCTATGTATAGTCTATTTCTTCCCTCTTCTCTGATCGAGTCTAGTAATCTTGTTTTTATCTTTCCTTTCTTAGCTTCTTCGTGGGCCATTTGACATTGAACACACGTGTCACATTTAGTTCTCGACACCATGTCTGCATTTTGGTGATTAATACCCTTTCTGTATTCTACTCTTATATCTAAACTGCTCAAATAATTGATCCATGTTTGGAATTGTGAAGTAATCGGCTTCTTGGTTGTCATCATAAACGTGATTGCCTTGTGGTCTGTCCTGAGCGTGAATCTTCTTCCGTAGAGATAGTGCTTAAAATGAATGCAAAAATAATATACCGCCAATAGTTCCTTTCTTGTAATACAATATCCTTTCTCGTGGCTCGTCATCGAGTGTGATCCATACGCAATTACTCTTTCCTTTCCATCTTTATTTCTTTGTGAAAGTACTGCTCCAATGGTATCGAAACTAGCGTCGGTATCTAAAATGAACTCCTTTTTCAGATCCGGAAAACATAAGATTGGCGCCGTTGTGAGTGTTAATTTCAATCCCTCAAACACGCTATTTGTTCCTTCACTCCATTCTAATTTTTTGTTACTTGGTCCGCTACATAATTGTTCTAACATCCTTGCCTTCTTTGCATAATCACTGATGAATCTTCTATAATAATTGCAAATACCTAAAAAGCTTCGGAGTTTCTTTACGCAATTAGGCTTCCCAAAGTTCTGTATGGCCTGAATTTTAGATTGATCTGTCTGTACTTCTTCCTTGCTGATTATGTGTCCTAAGAATCTGATTTCTTCCTTTATTATTTGGCATTTTCTGGATTAATCCTTAGGCCTGCTTCCTCAATCGCCTTTAACACTTCTCCGAGTATTGTATAGTGTTTCTCTTTACTGCTTGAATAAATCAAGATGTCGTCCAAATACACCATTGCTCCCTTTATTTTGCCTAATACTTTTGTCATCATTTCTTGGAACGTACCTGGTGCTGCTGCAATTCCAAACGGCATTCTGTTGAAACAATATTGTCCGTTCTTTGTTGAGAAAGCTGTTTTCTCCTGTGATTCTTCTTCTAGTTCCACTTAGTAATATGCATTACCTAGATCGATTGAGCTGAAAAAGACGGATCCTCCTAACAAATCCAACATCTCGTCTATGTTTGGCATTGGAAAGGCCTGCCTCTCTGTTACCGCGTTCAGCTGTCTAAAGTCCAATCATAGTCTAATATCCTTTTTCTCTTTTTTCCATACACATATTAGCGGTGTATTCCATGGAGAGTTACATTTCCGTATAATTCCATTTTCGTACAAATTTTGTATTGCTTCTTCAATCTTTGATTCCAAATTTAGTGGTTGGCGATATGGTTTTATGTTTATCGGCTCACCTCTTGTAACTATCTTGTGTTTTACCAAATGTGTGCGACCCACATCCCATTTATCTGCCATAAACACGTTTCCACTGTTTGTTATAATTTCCTTTAATTTGCTATCTTCATTGATCTTTAACTGCTCCAACGCTCGTACCAATCGTTCTTCATCCTTTATTTTTCTGCCAAATTTTGCTTCAATGTTACAAATATAGTTCTTGTCTTTTTCACTAGCCTCGATATCTTTAATTTTTAACAGTCTAAATCCAAATGTTTCTTGTAATTCGATTCCTCCAATCACGTCTGGTGTCACTTTCTCCGCCACAATGAATATAATTTCCTTCGAAACATTAAAATGTCTTCTTATTTTGTTTTTTTAAAAATTAATCTAAACTTTAATTTTTAAAATTTTCAATTTAAAAATTTCTTCATCATAAAACTTCCTCATAGAGATTATTGACCATCGCAGTAAATTTATTTCCCTACATGCGGTTAAAGCACAATATGAGAAAACAATGGCTCGAATACTCAAAGAAGAGTGGATAATAAAAGTCGGCGTCCCAAAGATAATTGTGACAAAAGCAAGTAGACCACAACATTGAAATACAATATTCAAGTCCATACCATCATACAACAAATGGACAGATTAAGAGATAGTTCCGAACTATTAAAGATACAATACAGATAATACTTCAGGACAATAGACATAAATGATGGGTTGAAGTTCTTCCTAAGGTGCAATTTATGATGAATTTAACGTTTCAAAAAACTATTAAGAAAACTCCAGCTGAAATGGTGTTTGGAAAAAAAATTATAGTGAATGGTTTTCGGAAACACTAATGGATAAAAGAATCAATCAAATAACAAATCGCGAATTTCAAATTGGAGATTATGTTTTGGTTAAAATGGATATTCGCAATAAAAATCAAAATATATATATGGGACCAAGGGAGATTATTAAGAAGCTGTAAGAGTGGAGTTATGAAATAAAAATGGAAGTACTTTAATTAGAAACATTGAGTGACTGAAATCTTGTTAACAAAGTGGATGTGAGGTGTTCTAAAATATAAATTAAATTTGTCTGTATGTTGAAATCCTTACTTATGCATTAATTATTTTTATAGAGACTCCTCAAACAAATTATGATGTGATTTGTTTAAATACTATTGTGATTAAATAATACTACGTAAAACGTATTCGAAATCTTGATTTTAAATGGATTCAATTAATACAGAAGTTATGTGGCTAACAAAATATATTCTAAATCTAACAAATTAATTTACTTTAACACCTGACAAATTAATTAACCAGTTTATTCAAAGACTGGTTGATTTTAATTTAGATTTGAACATATTCTTGAAATATTAGGATTTTAAATTCGATTTATTTGTAAATTTTTTAAAATAATGTCTTCGATTAAAATCATTTTATCAATAATTTAGTTAGTGATTATTAATAATTTAGTATTATGCTAATTGGGTGTTTACTAGTTTTTAGTAATCAATTCAAAGAAGAGAGTTAAGCATATCTTTTGTGAATAAAAATTAGAATTTACTGATTTTTATATTTGAATTTTATGTATTTCATTGTAATTTTGAAATATTTCAATTATTTTATTTTATTTTCACTATTCATTTCAATATGGTGTTGTAATATTTTAAAGTGGCTGAATTGACAATTATTCTCATTTAAAATTTTCCATTTTTGTTAAATTTCTTAATGAATATATGTTGGTACTTGGTAGTTGGTACTTGATTGTTCTGGTTATCTCGTTGTAAGTACTTGGTAATTGGTACTATAATAATAATAATAATAATAATAATAATAATAATAATAATAATAATAATAATAATAATAATAATAATAATAATAATAATAATAATAATAATAATAAAAATAATAATAATAATAATAATAATAATAATAATAATAATAATAATAATAATAATAATAATAATAATAATAATAATTATAATAATAATAATAATAATAATAATAATAATAATTATTATTATTATTATTATTATTATTATTATTATTATTATTATTATTATTATTATTATTATTATTATTATTATTATTATTATTATTCACAAAAATTTATTTCATAAAAATTTGCATTAACATTTTTTTTTACTTTTTACGTACATTCTATGTACACAAAACCCAGAGACCTAAATACCCCCTCATTATAGTATGATTTTTAGGGAGAGCTCGATTTCGTGTACAAATATTATCAGAGGTCAAAAATACTCCATCACTACTGTGATTTTGAAAAAAAAAACCTGTGGCTTCTGCAGCAATTGTGAAACCTTGTAGCCAGATGGAGCACTAGGAGGAAGGGGGGAATTGTACTGCTGCAGTGGAATACTGCTCCAGAGGGCTAACATCTACCTACTAAAGTAGATGATTATGTCCAGTTTGGTTTACTTACACCTGTATGAAAGAGGATCTGCATAAAAGCAGTGCGTACTTTGTGACGCTGTATTTTCAAATGAAAATTTAAAGCCATCTAAGCTACTGAAAAACTTCAACAATCGGCACAGTTGAGAAGATGTTGCAGGCCATCTTTCAAAGCTCAAGGGGATCGCTTTCATTCTTAAGCATGTCTTCCAAAATTAGGTTTTGTATATTCCCACAAACCACTGCTGATAGTCTCATCCCGTGGCGTATAAAGTAGTCAAATCCAAGAAGCCAAATACAATTGCAGAAGAAGTGATAAAACCACATGCATTATAAATAGCAACAATTGTTCTTCGAAAAGAAGCGCCAAACGAGCTTAAATTAGTGCCGTTATCAAAAAATGTAATTCAGAGCGAAATTGGCGATTTTAGTTTGGATATTTTGGAGGAAATTATCACAGGCATCAGGGCTAGGCCTTTGAAAATCTCCATCCAATTGGACGAAATCACTGATGCGAATTGTAGTAGTGAGCTATTCCCATGACGGTGTCACAATGGA
The DNA here is from genome assembly GCA_959609185.1 of Schmidtea polychroa. NCBI lineage: Eukaryota > Metazoa > Platyhelminthes > Tricladida > Dugesiidae > Schmidtea > Schmidtea polychroa. Next base: position 12,107 of record CAUHTR010004221.1, on the reverse strand, counting down.
AGATTTCTTGTTCTGTGAATATCTGAAAACAACTACAAAAGGAAAATATGTCTTCCAGTGTGAAGAACTTCTTTGCAAAATATGGCTTAGATAAGAAAATTATTGGTTCTGTGTGTACCCTGCTATGCTAGGAAATAAATCAGGATTTTTCCATTGATAAAACAAGAAACACCGCACTTACAGGGTACCCAAGGTTTCCACATTGACATGCTTTGGCATCAAAAACATTGCTTCAAAAGTTGAAAAAAGCCTTTTAAACTTCAATAAAAGACATAAACTGCATTATGGATCGTTTCCTGAGCTACCATTTCTTTAAGTAACTTTGAAGATTTTGGAAGTAAGCATCAAGTTTTAGTTTTCCACGTGGAAGTCCCCGGGCTGTCACACGTATTTTTGAATTTCGAGACGAAATCTGAACTTATCTTATGAGAGATGACTATGATTTTACCAGAGAAATGGAATCACAAGAATTCAATCAAAAACTAGCCTATTTGTATGATATTTTCATTCGTATGAATGACATGAGTTTATCTATTTAAGGGATAATCGTAATCATATTACAATGCTGGGAAAAGTTGAATGCTTTTAAAGAAAAGGTAAATCTTCTTCCATCACTTGAAGAAATGGCCAATGACGATGAGTTTCCAGTTCCTAGTATATATGAATAAATTGTGGATCATTTGGAAATACTGTCAAAGTTATTTGATGGATATTTAAGAGAACTGAAAGCTTCTTAAAAATGGATTTTTTATTCACACTCCTCGAAATAAACAAACGAAACTACTTTGATATTCGTGAGAAGATTTAAATCAACGATATTTTACTATTATTCATTTCAATTGATAAACAAAGTTGTACAGGAATTAACGGGAATAAAGGTTTATACTAAACCTACTAGCTACGTTTACATACGAAAATGATTTTAGACAGTTCACTGCACCCACGATTTTAACAGATGATATTTTAATTATATCAATAAATATTTTGGTATGTGAGTTTCCTCCATTTTTTTATAGTAATCAAACAATATTTGGTTAAATATTCACTTTAATAAAGTTCAAATTAGTCATATATATTTTATAATGATTTCATCACTGTAATTAGTCATTACTTATTTTGGTATAACTCTCAAGTATGATGAATGAATGATAAAGAAAAATTTGCACACGTCGAATCTGATGTCGTAAAATTTTAATTCTATTTTGGATATTCAATTAATGCTCTAAAAATATGTTGTTGATTCAAGTTGTTCCGAAATGATTTGAATAGTCGATCAAAAAATTGTTCGCAATTATATGTAGACACAAAAATTGTTATTAGGCCAAAATCAAGGATTCTAGAATTTGGATAAATACTTGGCAATAAATTCCATCATTTGAATATAATTTCTAGCGACGTATCCTTCATTTCTGACTCATTGATTGCAGCTGATTTTTTTTCAAAATATAAACAATAAAATTCATAAAATATATTATACTTATTCGTGAAACCCTTCTCCACCTCTTGAATGATTTTTATTTTTGTTTTGATGTCGAGTGACCTTTTAGTACAGAAGTTGACACTTATTGAAAATGTTCTTTCATTAGAAGTTAAAGTTGGTTTTATGGAGGTCATTAAGATTACTTGCTCGTTTTCCAGTATTTATTGCAGCTGATTTTTTTTCAAAATATAAACAATAAAATTCATAAAATATATTATACTTATTCGTGAAACCCTTCTCCACCTCTTGAATGATTTTTATTTTTGTTTTGATGTCGAGTGACCTTTTAGTACAGAAGTTGACACTTATTGAAAATGTTCTTTCATTAGAAGTTAAAGTTGGTTTTATGGAGGTCATTAAGATTACTTGCTCGTTTTCCAGTATTTATGAAAAGCAAAAATTCTTGTTTAAGTTTACTATAACTCTCATTTTTTAATTTTATTTGTGTAAACTTTGGCTTTAATCGGTGACAATTGAAAGTGAAGATGAGTCTTTATTAATGTCCGTTGCAATTTGTATAATTCACAAAATGAAATGAAGCATAAATCTAGGATTTGTCAAAACATTCCTACATATGTAGCCTTTGAATTTACTGGTTTTTGCTTAATTTTAAAAAGTTGGACTCGTTGAGTATTAGAGTCGAGTCGAATCGAGTCCATAAACTTTAAAACTAATGAATATTATATAATTGCAAAAAGTCATTTTCATATCAAAATAGTTAATTAGAGTTGACAAAGTCCCTGAGCATAATATTGTTAATTTTTTTTAAAGGTCTGACGAGTCAACTTGTTTTCGCTATTTGCTACTGAGCAAATGACAACCATGTAAGAAATACCTAGCTGAAGTTCTATAAACAGAATCCATTTTCAAGTTAAAATATTAAATATCAACATGCACCAAAATATTTCCTAGTTTATTTTTTAAATATATTACAGTCATTTAAGTAACATTTTTTTTAACGAAAAAATCAACAAAGAAATATTTTTTTCTCAAGGGATAGTTAATCGGTATTTAGTTCTTATTTTCCCACGGAACACTTATGAATCTTCTACGGAACATAGTTTGGGTATCACTAATATCGAATATTTCTATGAGAATTCTCATCGATAAATATGGTGACGTATTTGAAATATCTGGAATTTGAAATCTAATTTTGATTCATTTTATTGATTTCATTTTGTAATCTTGAATAAACTGCTCATTCTAGATTTGATCGTTTTTTTATAACTACATATGGTAAACATTTCCTGACAACGTCATTATAACGTTTACTTGTAATCATTGAGGTTACATCATTAATACATATATTAATGTCTTTTGAAATTTGATCTTTAATTTTTCTCTTATTCGAATAACTTAAAAATTTGTATATTGAGATCGTTCTTTTCTTTGTTCAATTTTGAGTTTGAGAGATTAATAACCTACTCTAAATTTTCTAGTCTAACATCACATCCCCAGGTCGATTTTAGGATCATTTGAGGGTCAAAATATTTGGCTTAAGGATAAAGTTTTAAGGACAACGTCTATTTAGAGCAGGGATGGCGAACCTTTTTTTGACTGCGTGCCAATAAAAATTATTTTTATAAAATGAAAATACATGCGTGCCAATAAAAATAGTTTTTATAAAAAGAAAATACATGAGTTATGAAAAATTACATATACATTGATTTCTATAATTTACATAATTTTCAATGAGATTTTTGTTGTTGAATAGTTTTCGATAATTCACCAATATCCGGATGATAGTTTGACAATTTTAATGAAATACAAGCCTCGCCACTTTCATCGGTTAGTCTATTTCGTACATCAGATTTTATGTTATTCATTATCGAAAATAAGCTTTTACAGCTATACGTTGATGAAAATATTGTAAGAATAGCTAAAGATAATTTTTTCATCGCATTAAATGTCTCTGGAAGTGAACACCACGTCTTCAACAAAATATTATTCATGTTTTCATATTCTTCTTCATTTAATCTTTTTTTTACATTATTTTCTATTTCATGTCTCAACTCTATAAATTTCTTTTTCAAATAGAACTTGATTGAAACTCGGCCAACTGCATTTCTAAATTCACCAACTTTAACCATTATAACTGATCAATTTTAGTAGTTTCCAAATCGAACTTGTCTGGATATTTAATAAAGTTAATTAACGGTGCAAATATTTTGAAATCTTCAAATCTCTTAACAAAATTGTCTTGTATGCCACTTATAACTTGGCTATAAAAATTTACATTAATTTCATAGACACCATGAATGGAAAATTTTTGGATATGATCTTTCAACAATGAAAAATACTTGAAAGTTTTGTTGTCAAAATCGCGTTTAAATATTACTAATTTGGCCTCAAAACTTTTAATAATATCGAACAATTGATTTTCGGGGCCTTGCAATTTAATATTTAATTCATTTAAATGGTTGGAAATATCAGTCAGAAACATTAATTTGGTAATCCAGTCATTATCAAAAAGTTCAGGAAATTCGGATTTTTTATCATTAAGAAACATTATAATTTCATCAAAACATTCTACAAAACGCTGTAACACAAATCCTCGACTAAGCCAGCGTACGTGATTATACATTAAGAATCCATGGTGATTAGAACCAACCTCTTGTAAATGCAACTGAAATTGCCTCTTATTTAAAGCTCGGGCTGCTATAAAATTTATTATTTTGGAAACAATACCCAAAATATCATCAAATTCTGTCAATCCAGACTTCGCACATAGAACTTGTTGATGAATTATGCAATGAAAATTAATAATTGGATGTCCAACGTGTTTTTGAAAAAGAGACACAAAACCAGCTTGTCGACCTATCAGTTGTAATTGACACTATTGTTGATGTATCTATCTCAGCTATTTCAAACGCTTTTATAACTGCATCACTAATATCTTTCCCAGTTGTTTTTGCTGATAACGAAACTAGTGAAAATAATTCCTCAACTATTTTTTCTCCTTTAGCATAACGAGCAATTATGGACAAGCGAGCTGAAGATGTTACGTCGGTACTTTCATCAAGACATAGAAAATAGCTTTGCAGAACGTATATCATTATATTTTTAATATTAATATTTTTATACATTTTTAATATCCTGTATTATTTTAATATCCAGTATTTCGACTTGTACTTAATTCTTCAATGCGCTTAAGTATCTGCTCTTTATTTTGAAAATCTTCAAATAAATGTGGTGCACATTTAATGAAAGCTTCTTTAATATAATCTCCATCACTAAATGGTTTGCTATGAGTAGCAATAGTTTTTGAAACCTCGAAATTAGAAGCTACTAAATAATTTGTACGTTTCAAAAATGTAGTGAATGAGCTCGATTGTAAATTTTTGTTTTTAACTTCACGTTCAATATATTCTTTTTGTTCTGAATCACTGTTGATAAAAGAAATGAATGAGTAGTTTCATAATGACGTTTTACTGAGGATGTTCTGCACACTATTGTACGTCCATACAACGCACACAGGACATTGTTTTCGCTTTTCATCATTCCATATTTATCAGTCCACCAATCTTGAAACGGTCTGTTAGAGTTGGACTCTGCTCACATTTTCTTATTTTCTGACATTCTAAAGTTGAAATATGTATATTATTTATTTATAATTAAAATCGTTAATGAATTACCCTTTTAAATCAATTATATTATTTGTCTCAAAAAATATAAATATGTATTTTTTCTATATGCAAAAAATAATATAGTAAAATAAGATAACACAACTTTCTATCGCACTTACAAAGTATTAACTGTACTGAATTAGTGAATATGAAATGAATTCTGCAAATATCCATATTCATATGTATATATTTGAAAATCCAAAGCATACTATGTTCAAATAAAAACAATAACCGTCTAAAAATTGTTAACACATTTTTTATATTTAAAATCACGTGTACATATTTGTACATACACAAATAATATAATTACATATCTTATAGGGTTGAAATAAAATCGCCAGAAATCTGTGAAAACTCTTAATTTTGTTTTATAAATATCATATTTTTGCATTGAATTTGAACTGAGTTCACAATTTTTTTCAAAATCGAAAAAGGATTTTTTGTTAGTTAGTGTATGAAAAACGAAAGATATTATACGTGCCAACGAAAATTTATCTGCGTGCCGCTTTGGGCACGCGTGCCACAGCTTCGCTATCCCTGATTTAGAGTTACCAGACAAATTAATTCTTTTAATGCATTATTTTACATAATAAATTTATATTTCTGAGTAATAATTTTGATTGTTTACAGATACAAATTAAAATTACAAATAGAAACCGATAAGATTCACAATGAAAATTCAATCAAATTAATTTTTCTTAAAGGAATGTATGATCCAGTTTTACCAGAAAGATTTTCAACCACTTTGAATATTAAATACCAAATCGGAACGAAAGACAAGGCAACTATCAAACCACTAACTGTGAGTTTCTGCTATTTATTAATATTATATTACTCTGCAAATTTTTTTTGTCTTTTCTCGCATTAAATTCATATTTATCATATTCAATTTAAAAAGTCATATCAAAGATAAACATCCAATCATTAACACTAAAGAAGAATCCAGTAAAATCGCCAATCAGATTGTTTGACTTGATTGGAATATCTAGTGCAGTGGTGCCCAAAATGTGACATGCGTTAGCCTTTTTATTGGCACTCTCTAAACTTCCATATTTATTAAAGTTTTTGAAACAATTACTCTAACCTTGAAATCAATAATTATTGTTTATTATTAATCTACAATCGAAAGAGATCAGCTTTGAAAATAATTAAAATAAACAGGAATCGATTACTAAATTCAAATTTAAATATTCAACTTAAAATAGCGATGAATGATGATGATCTAATTGATTTTGAAAAATTAGCCAATAATATTAATGAATGATTTTAATAAAAAATTTGAATTTTTTAAATTGGCAATATTAATTTAAGAAAACAGATTTTTGGCACTTGTTGAAAATATCGTGGGCATCACTGATCTAGCGGGTTGGTTGATACGTCATTTCGTTTTTCTTTATATAAATAATAACTTCATATTTAACCGTAGAATGATTAGAAAACTTGAGAACTACTCATTTAACATTATTTTAGAACATGTAGATATAATTTTATTTTTATTTTAGCTTATAATATAAAATGGACATTAAAAATGAACATAACCAAAATATTTTACTTTATTATTTCCGAAAAGGTAAGTACGCTGTTAATAAAGTTATGTAAGGCACATAGAGGTGTCTTAAATGTGTGGTAGTGTCAAAATTGGTTTGCATAAAATTTTGGTCGGAGATATGGATGTCAATGGTGCTAAGTACTCAAAGAGATCAGTCGATGACGACAAATAAAAAATGCATTATTTTGAAATCCGATTGACGTCAAACGACACGAGTGATTGCTGAAAAGCTTCACATTTCGAAATCTGCGCTAAAAATCATATAAAACAATTAGGATATTTAAGGTCGTTATTTCGGTACTATATAAGTCCAAAAAAATTCATTTGATGGAAAGCATTAAAGTCTAAGATAATCTTCTGAAACGTGAAGAAAGTCATCTATTTAAAAAATGTGACAACAAGTGATGAGAAATGGATTATCTAGAATAATTTTTAACGAAAAATATGTGGTTTGAAAGTATCAGAGGACCTTGAAGACTGTGGCCTGTGACCGTCTGATATTTGTTCTGAGAACCATTTCGCTTGAAATTTTTTTAGGGAGTTAAATTTTTTGTTTAAATTAATATTTATTTTTCGATAAGTATTTTTGCACTTAGAATATTTTGGTCAAAACTCACCATAGTCAGAAGATTTTTAAGCTCGATAAAAACAACTGAATTTTTCTCGATTTAAAAGCCTAAAAATAATTCTTAGTTTAAAAGCTTAAATATTAATTTTCAATGAAAAAATCCTAAGCATTATTTTTCGATAAAAATACCAAAATTTTTAAATGAAAAACTTCAGTAAATTTTTAAAAAAATTCAAATTTTCTTTCTCGATTAAAAATTAAAGTGATGAATCAGATATTATCCAAATGAAGATTGTATGTTCGGATTTCTAGGGAATTGTATTTTTTGAGTTCCTTCCAAGAAACAAATTGATAAATTAAATGATGTCAAAATAAATTTTTATTTATGAGAAATATCAATGCAACATTTAATTTTCCAAATCTTCCGAGATTTTTTTCTGTTTCAATACTTCTTTATGGCTTCACTTCTCAATAACATAAAATCCGCAATTTTTGATTCTAGTTGTTCAATACATTTCTAAAAATTGAAACGTGCCACTGCTTTTGTTTTTCTCTTGCTCACTGCTTACATTTTCTCTAGGATTGTTAATTGAAATTATTTTGGTTCGCCATACCAGAATCCATAAACACAAAAAACCTTTTTATCTATCGACTACGCTTCCAAAATTATCTACAGAATCAACCAATGACCTTTGACGAAAATTTCCTTTTAGATTTTATAGAACAACTTGTTTCATATTAACACTTTTTAACTCAATAATTTGAAAATGCTGGGACGTTTTCGATTATTAAAATTGCCTTTTGGTAAATATTCAATCAATGGTAAGATTTTAAATCTTAAAAATACCGAATAATCGCGATTTTTCTGTATTTTGATGAAGTTCATTTACAGACACACAGTAAGAATATCAAAAATATGGTTACTATCGTTCTACTCAATGATTGTTTTATCAATTAAAGTATATAAAGTATATGTAATGATGAATAAGAAACCACTAAATTTATGAGTGAGAATATAAAACAATCGTCCAACGAATATAAGAATGGGTGTAGATCAGTGGTGCTCAGAGTGTGGCACACTTTAGCCTTTTTATTGGCACTCTTTAAACTTCCATATTTGTTAAAGTTTTCTAAACAATTACCCTAACCTTGAAATCAATAATTATTGTTTATTATATTGTTTATCTACAATCTACAGCGGAAATGATTTGTTGAAATTTTACAACACTCAAATTACTCAGGAAAACTTTCCTAAAATCTGGAATTTAGCAATGAAAATTTTCTCTCTATTTGGCAGTACTTATTCTTGCGAGCAATTATTCTCAGATTTGAAAATAATTAAAAAATAAACACAGGAATCGATTACTGAATTCAAATTTAAAATTTCAACTTAAAATAGCGATGAATGATGATCCAATTGATTTTGAAAAATTAGCCAATAATATTAATGAATGATTTTAATAAAAAATTTGAATTTTGTAAATTGGCACTATTTATTTAAGAAAAAATTTTTTTTGGCACTTGTTGAAAATATTGTGGGCATCACTTGTGTAGATGATGATCTGATTATAAGACAACAATGATTCATAGTTATACACAAATTTCATCTCATCCTAAGGCCAGGTAAACATTTAAAAGATAATAAAACATGAAAAAACTCAGTTAATGCAAAAAAATCGACCAAAACATGAAATCCATGTAATCGTGTTTTTTGATGTAGCTTTAATAATTATTAATAAAATATTACATTCGAAATAATAAGGCTCACAAAAAATAGAAATGATAATGAAAAATTTCACGCTTAAATAGTTTGCATATAAAAATACTTGAGAAAAGTCTGGTAGAATATAGTAACTATTACTTTATATTTAGGTTACTTTGAGTAGAATAAGTACCGAGGACAAGTCGACGGAAAAAGTGATTCCCATCACCAATATTGAAAGCGGTACTCTCGCAATGATTCGATTTCAAATGGACTGTTCTGAATTGGAAATGTCATCTACTGATTGAAATATGGCAGCCTATCCGAAATATAATTTTTCGATTTGGAATTAGGGATAATTGTATTCTAATTTTATATGGGTTTCATTTAGAATTAATTATGCTAAGATATTGCTAATTTAGTATCTAGTTCTTTTACAATTGATATTTTTTAATTATAATAACATTTTCATTCATTTTTTAAAATTCTATTCAAATCCAATAATAATAATGATAATAATAATAATAATAATAATAATAATAATAATAATAATAATAATAATAATAATAATAATAATAATAATAATAAATAATAATAATAATAATAATAATAATAATAATAATAATAATAATAATAATAATAATAATAATAATAATATAATAATAATAATAATAATAATAATAATAATAATAAATAATAATAATAAATAAGAATAATAATAATAATAATAATAATAATAATAATAATAATAATAATAAATAATAATAATAAATAATAATAATAAATAAGAATAATAATAATAACAAATAATAATATTAATAATAATAATAATAAATAATAATAATAAATAATAATAAGAATAATAATAATATTAATAATAATAAATAATAATAATAATAAATAAGAATAATAATAATAAATAATAATAAATAATAATAATAAATAAGAATAATAATAATAACAAATAATAATATTAATAATAATAATAATAATAAATAATAATAATAAATAATAATAAATAATAATAATAATAATATTAATATTAATAATAATAATAATAAATAATAATAATAATAATAAATAAGAATAATAATAATAATAATAACAAATAATAACAATAAGAATAATAACAATAAGAATAATAAATAAGAATAATATATATATATATGTATACAAAATGTACAAAAAAACTATTTCAAAACATTTAAATTTTAAAACATAAGTATTGCTGCATTTTGTACGTCAATCTTCGTATCCAATGACTTTGTTAATAACGTTCCACAAATTACACGTTCCCAATAACTATTGCAATTTTTAATAAAATTTTAACATTCAGGCATACCTATTTTTCTCTTACAGCACTTTTTGTGCTCACTAATAAGATTGCTAAATTGTCAGCGCAGATTCAAATCGATCATAGATAAGAATCGATTTTGTGTCTTCCAGCTTCGGTTTATAACATCAAATGACCAGTGTTTCATGTCACTTTGCACTGAGGGTTCATCAAACTTTTTACCAATTAATCTTTTAGCATCAAATACGGTATGATTAGGATTCATTGCAACCTGATTATTAGCCTCCCGTTTTAGCGATTTTATCAATGATTCAAAAACTCCTCTAAAATGAGGAGCAGGCGGTGGATTGAGTATACAACATGATTAATTTTCATTCAATTTTCTCGTCATCTTGTAATTCTCTATTACAAATGACTCTACTTGTGTTGTATCCCCTACAAAATTTGTACCATTGTTGGACAAAACCATTTTACGCATTACTTATCGAATAGTGAACCTCATGAAAGCTCCTAGGAAGGCGTCAGTGTCTAATTCGTATGCCATTTCAATGTGAACTGCTCGAGTTTTCAAACATACAAATAAAAACAAATAGCATTTGTTACGCGTCTGTTTTTGAAATGACTTCGTTTCAAATGGTCCGGCGAAATCGACTGCAACGTGAGCAAACGCTCTTAAAAGTTCGGAAAATCTGAAAGCTGGAATTGGTGCCATTATTTGAGTTTTCCCTTTACATCGTCTTCGTTAGCAATAAAAATATTCATTTGCGCACATCCAAATCATTTTTAGACCTTTAAACCCAAAAACTTTGATTTAACTCATTTAAAATATGTTATACACTGGAGTAATGGTTTTACTGATAATGTAGATTATCTATTATTAATTTTGTCACCCAGCTCTTATCTGACAAAATTATAGGAAATTTTGTCTCGTATGGTAAATAATCTTCATGAATAATTCGACTGTTACTGCGGACCACGCCTTCACTATCTAAAATTGGCAAGAGCCTCACAATAAAACTTTTCGATCAATTGCTTCTCCTTTTGTGATCTTCTGAATTTCCTTTTGAAAGTATTTATTTTGTTCATTCCGAATTATTTTCATCCTCACTGTCTCCAATTCTTCCAGAATCAGCTCTCCTCTTTTCCATTTGCCTTCCTTTCCTTTTAAATTACCTATGAAACGTTCTACCCAAGTTCAAATACGTACCAGTCTTTTCCAAGAAGAAAACGTTTTAAACTCGAAACAATCAACTTTCTTTCACGTTATTGTCAATTCGATAACTTCGCAAAACATAGCTAATTTATTTTCTTTTTGTTTCATTTGTTTTAGTTATTCTGTTCTTGCGTTATCCATTTTCTCGAATTCAAGAGTCTTTCTCGTGGGCCGCATTCCTTCTTCTTTCTGAAGAAATGACGGATCCGACCACCATAGTAAGATTTCCTTCAGCTCCGGTGTTATCATTCCCCGGGATATTGAGTCAGCTGGGTTTTCTTTAGTCGATATATATCGCCATTGTCGTGCGTGAGTCCACTGTTGAATGAAACCAGTTCGATTCGCTACAAACCTTTTGTACTTTCTAGCATAGTTTTGAATCCAGTAGATCACATTTACACTATCAATCTAAAATTGTACTGTTGTTAGTTCTTTTCCCAAAACCTTCACAATCTTTTTAGCAAGCTTTACGCTAATACAAGCGCATCATTAACTTCATTCTTGGCATACTAATAATCTTTAAAGGTGCCACTTTAGCCTTTGACGCTATCAAGCTTATTCTATATCTGTCTTCTGTTCGTTCTCCTGCGTAGATCACTGAGCCATACGTTTGAAGCATCAGTAAATATTTGTAAATTCCATTCGTTACTTCTAATGTTTATTAAACATCCTGGA
>CAUHTR010004220.1:0-38574 GCA_959609185.1 Schmidtea polychroa | reverse complement strand
AATTGTTTAATGAAAACTAAAAATAAAAAAACCAACAAAATTATTTAAATTATAAAACTTATAAAACCAAATTGTTTAAATTAATGAAACTAAAGTAAAATTAACTGAACTTATTTAAATTATAAAAATTGTAAAACTAAATTAAAATTAGCAAAAACTATTTAAATTATAGAATTTATTAAAATAAATCTTAAAAATTATTAAAAATTAAAATTTAGATTAATTAAATTAAATAAATTAAAAAATAAACAATTACACACATTCATCCATGCATGCAAAAATTAATCAGAATTGCCTCGCATTCTAATTGGATATAACAGCAGAGAATGCGTAGGCGTACAATTCAATCAGTATAAATACGGATTGAAATTTCAGTTATTCAACTGGTTAGACTGGATTTTCAGATTTACACAATTCATTTACTGGCAGTGAACATATGCTCTCAATTTTCGATTTCATGCCATCCCGGTGAGGTAAATTTGATTTTTTTTTGTGTAATGTAATTTAGTTAGGTCTAATGTTATTTTGAATTGAAGTTAATTTTCGTTAATATTGGAATAGTATTATTTATTTTGCTGTTGTAAACTCTAATGTTATACAATTTTATGAATTAATAAAATTTTTAATGGGATTTGTTTTAATTAATTCTTATGTTTTACTTATGTTATTTTTGTCTTTTTTGAATAATATTATAATTTAGGTTGGGTTTTTCTTGATATTTATGTGTCGATGTTCTGGGCTGGGGAAGGTTTGTGGACGGGCGGCACTACGTGCTGTTAGTCGACAGATGTTTCGCCAGTTGGGTTCATCGGGGTAGGGGATATAGATAGGGATATGAACGGTTAGAGGGGGTAAAATCAATTTGCGATAGTTTAGGGCCTTATTTAGAGTTAGATAGTATAGGACTTTTATTTTCATAGATATTTCTGAGTTAGGAGAAATAATAGAATAGTTATGAATTGTTGTCGGTAGATGAAGTAGGTTTAGGCAATTTTAGAAAAAACCACGAATAGTTAAGATATTCGATCGTTCAGGATTAAAAATACAAGCAGATCCGTGCTCAAATTTTCATGAGAAGTGTGGAAACATGTTTATTAACTTGTGAATAAGGGCCAATCCCTGCTCAAATTTTTTGAAGGATAATTTGGATATTATAGGAAGTATATAACAATAATTATTAGATGGAAAATAAGGGCGTATCCCTGCGCAAAGATTTTACAAGGGAACAGTTGGAAATACCCTTAATTGAGGACCACAAATGATCTAAAAACAGCATACATAGTGAATAATGACGTAAGACCTTCTATCGGCAGTCTAGAACCCGAAAAGAAAATACAATGGGGAGTAGTTTTAGTAATAGAGCTCACGTGCTCATTGTTTTTCACCTTTGTGTACAGTACCAACATGGTCGTCGCCATGGGTACACAAATGGTTTAAATTGCAATAGTCATGGAGGTGCTTAGGAAAGAGTCGAACGATTATGATTACCTCTAACGTACTTTAAAATGGAAAATTGACACACCCCTAAGTAACCAACACTAAGAATAATTGACGTAATATAAGCCTTCACCTAAATATGTCCCTAAAAGTAAAATTATAGTACAGTTACAGTATATTAGTATATAAATTTATCATACAATTTTTTTAAATTATATATATATATATATATATATATATATATATATATATATATATATATATATATTAAAAATATATCGTTGTCTAAAATTTGTTTTTATTTCAAAAATAATTATAGTCATACAACGTTCATATCCCAGTGGCGCACAAAAGCGTGCAGCTTCATTAAAAAAGAAAAAAAGAGAAGGAGTTAGCTGAAAAAACTCATAAAATTTGGGACACAATTTTAGAAAGATTTCAAAAAACGAATTTGCCCCTTCAAGAGCAAGGACTATTTTATTTGTTGAAATCTCTCCTTGAGTTTGTTAAAAGACAGCGTTCAGAATTTGATTCTTACGAAGAAAAAGGAAAGCAGAAGTCTGTGGAGAAAGAGTAAAAGCAATCTTCAATACGATCACAAAAGAAAGTGTCAGTTTGATGAAGGGCCATCAGCTGAAACAGTATTTTCACCGAGACAAAAATTCAAGGTTGAGGTATTTTTGGTAATCATTGACAAACTCTCTTCAGCTCTCCAACACCGGTTAGACGTGTATGAAGACATCCATGAGAACTTTGGCTTTCTTACAAACCTAACTGAACTCAGCAATGACGCCATCCGATGAGCAGCAGCCAAGTTAATGGAAGAATATTCAAGTGATTTCGAAGACTGCTTTCCTTCAGAGTTAGTTCAATTTTCCGAGCTCTTCAAGACAGTTATTGTCCAGCCCCAGGGTCAGGGTCAAGGACAGGAAGAAGCACAATGCGAACTTCAAAACACATGCACAGAGCTAAAGATGTTGCTGTTTTTGAATGAGCTAAATTTTACAGAGTCTTTTCCGAATGTTCACATCACACTTCACATCTATCTCTCAATGATGACATCAAACTGCAGCGGAGAAAGATCATTTTCAAAGTTGAAAAGAATAAAAAATGAAGTTTGAAGTTGCATGGGACAACAAAGCCTGAGTCTGCTCTCTCTAATGAGCATCGAAAGTGAAATTGTAAGTTCACTTAGCTTTACTGACATAATCGATAACTTTGCCATGAAAAATTTCGCAAGCGTAGGTTCTAGGTTGAAATATATAGTCTAATAATAAATATTTTAATGAAGTGTGAATACATTTAACTTTATATAATTTAAATTTACTTCTATTTAATTTTTTTAAACTCTGCCTTACAAGTTACAGTCTTACATTAGCTGCTAGCAATCATTTTATATGAACCCTGGACTGGACCGGGCCCCAGTTTGAATTGCAGCCAGGAGCGTCGTGCAAGCTTAATCCGCCATGTTAAAAATTGCTACCAAACTGAAATAATCAGTCATAACGTGCTATTACAAATGTAGGTTTAACAACCTTGATCGTAAAGAGCTTGCATGCTACCTTCACAAACTTGTCCAAGAAACTTATTTCATGGATATTCGTAACGGCAAAATTAATAATTTCATTGCTGATACCTATATACATTGTCCATTGACATTTAGAAGTAAATTGAATATGGGTTCTTTGAACTTCATTCATCGTGTGAAGACAAACACCTTAACAAAAAATGCAAGACGTCAAAACACTAGCCACTTATTACGGAAATGTCAGAAGTGTGATGAAGTTGAAACGACGCTTCATCTTTTTCAACCTTGTAAGTCTAATTAAATGTTAATCAACGAACGTCACAATTCATGCTTGAATAAAATATATTTTTATAAAATCTCCCGATAAAATAATAACTCTGAACAAAAATTCTACTGTTAGTTTTTATATCTTAAAAATGGAACATTTTCGAAATGCTTGATTTTCCTATCATATACATGACATTTTATTTAAAATTTTAAATTACTAATCCAAGCATAAAATGAAATAAAATAACCACCATGTGGTCTGAATAGTAATATCAAAATACTTGTTAAATTAGTTTACTGTATAGTTTGTCAATAGTTTATTCAAATTCTATGAGTCCTATTAGAATTTTTAAGAAATCTTAGATCGATTTCTATGAAAATTTAAATTTCTAACAAATAAAATATACTGATTCATATTCTATTAAAAACTATGTTTTGAAAAAATAATAAAAAAGTCACCCATTCTGAGATTTGGACTTTCAAAATCATAAAAATCAAAAAGAGTACTTGAAGACGGTCTCATAAAAAGTGTACTATTTTATTATAGATGTCATTATAGATATTATAGATACTATTTTGTAAGTGTGGATGATCATTATATGACTGTGTGTTGATGTGCGGTTAGTAATAAAAAGTTACTACACCTAATTCCGAAATTTAATAACTTCTATAATCTAAAAAAAATCAATAAATATATAGTATAGGAACACACAAACTTACCTGTGTGTAGAAATTTATTGTTCCGAAATTTAGTAACTTTATTATAGGTTTTGTGAAGGTGAGAAAAAAATAACTGAACACACCAACACAAAACACATAATGAAAAATGCATGCAAAATTCTTATATAGGTTTTTGTTCCGAAATAAATAACTGTTAACATATTGTTAACATATTTTTAAAATATGATTATTTTTAAATTATTAAAAAATGGAAGAAAATACTTTTAATTAAGATTCCGACAGCTCTACCTTGAGCTTTAGAGAAAAAGAAAAAAATACAATGTAAGTTTAATTTATTAAATTACAAAACATTAAAATATTGAAGGTCCTTCGAGATCCTTGAATTTACAGAAAGAAATTCGCAAATCGTAAATTTAAATAAATTATTTTAATAAATTAATATTTTCATAGATATACAGAAAATAACAAAATACGGCTTATTAATGCCTTTGAAAATGGGACAATTACCAAGAATTTGGAAGATTGCATTAAAAAAATTAATGTATTCGGTGATTAATTTATTTAGTTAAAAATATATCTAACTTACATTTTAACGAAATAATTCCAGATAAATGCATAAAATATCATATAATTCCTAAAAACACCTGCAATTTAATTATTAATGTTATATTATAAATGCTGACTAACAGTAATATTTAAGAACTTGAATAATGATCTCATAATTATATAAAATCAAAATTCAAGTCTTAAAAGTTATTTGAAATTAAAAAAATTACCTGAAAATCATTTTTAATAAATTGAATACATGTAAATGAAATTGAATAACGTCATTTTCACGTAAATGGTGACTCACCTCAACTGGTGTGCACACCAACGTGAATTATAGAG
Source organism: Schmidtea polychroa (assembly GCA_959609185.1). NCBI lineage: Eukaryota > Metazoa > Platyhelminthes > Tricladida > Dugesiidae > Schmidtea > Schmidtea polychroa. Next base: position 33,773 of record CAUHTR010004220.1, on the reverse strand, counting down.
GTTATTAAATTTCGGAATTGGGTGTAGTTTGCAACTAGATAGCGGATAGTCACGGAGTCAAAGGGCAATTATTATGAAATAAATCAAAGATATATTACTATGTAAGTATAAATTAGTATAGTTAACAACTTTTTATTATATATTAAGGCAGAATGCATAGACATGCACCCCATGAGAATGGGTTTAACTGTAACTCTATCATGCTCCTTTTCGTTCTGTCTGCCAGCTGCTACTCCAGGGAATGCAATAGTAATTAACACTGGGAAAGTTAAAGTCATCGACATGGTTAAATGAAATTTTGATTTATTTATCTTAGAATTTAATTAGATGACGACTGGTTTAATATTAAACATAATATGCGTTATTGTGGTATCTTTTATGGCATATTATTGGTCATGCCCGATATTCACAACCGACGTGTTTCCTGATTGGATAAAAGTTAATTGCACGAGGGAACATGAGTCGACATGAATCCACTCAATATTTATATTTAATGGATATATCAATATTAACACGGATTTATTATTAACGCGCTTATAATTTCATTTATATTTTGTTTATTTAATGTAGAAATTGAAGTAAAATTAAATATTCTTTTGTTTATATTTGTTCAAATTATTTCTTAACTAGTCATTACTATTTCTTAAAAAAATTGGCGATTTTTAAAGTCAATTTAAAATTATAAGCATTTTATGCAATATGCTACACCATGTAATCCTAGAATTGTTTTAAATTCAGACTGAGCTTTAATTTTAACTTCATTTACCCAACGAATAAAAAAGGTTCAAAGCGAAGAAATGGCCCTTCCGAATAGAGGTTTATTTTGTGTCATAGTTGGCAGAGGTCGATAATGAAGATTTCGCAACACTGATATATACGTATTCACTCGTACGGTGTATGAGTAAATCAGTACTATGTGGTTTTGTCAAGTAAAAAATTGTGCCTGTAAAATATCGTCGAGAAGTTTACGTCTATTTAATTGTAATAACATGGGCCCAACGAACTTTTCACTGGATTCGAATATAAACTCATCATCATTGACTCACGTTATATTACCATAATAAATAATCTCATTTTGAGGTAGAACTGTTACCGTCTGGTTTAAAAACACATTTCGAATCTCGTGAACGACTTTACCTTTTTCCTTTGCGATTAAATTATTTGTTTTTACATCAAGAGGAATCCATTCCAAGACTTCCATTACCACCAAAACTGTACTGGGATATTTTTCATGGATAACCTCCTTATTTCTGATAATTAATTTCACTTTAATCTGTTTAATAATTGTCAATTTGTTTTTTGTCATAGAGTTTACAACTTTCTTTGTATTTTGCATCTAATCGTATTCATCTGAGTCTAATGCCTTATCTGATAATATTGTATGATTTAAGTACGAATTGATTAAAGTTTCAACTTTTGTTTGTTTGGTTGATTCCATATTCTAGGTTGTCTTCCTTTATTCTAAATGGCATGCATGCATAATTTCCTGGTAAATAGTGAGTATATAATCCATATGGGCCCAGGGAACTCAAGCCCCTCACTGGCGTTTGTTTTTTTCGCCTTGATTATTTTCTGGATTATATACTAACTACTTGGGTCTTTGAAAAATTCATAGAAAATAATTTTAGGAAAATTCTTGGAAAAACTCTCTGGAAAATCCACGGACTTGTAAAAATTCATAAACTTCGGAGCCATCGCAAATATTCTTGGTATTTCTGCGAACCTTGTAATAAAGCGAAACATGTAAAATAAAAAGTAGTGGGGATTTACAACAAGCGAGATAAATAATCATTATACATTTCCAAATCATTCTTTTCTTGTATAACTTCACCTAATTCATTTCCATGTGAAAGCGTTGTTGTCAAATCAGATAAAATACATCTTTTATCATCATAGTTTTCCAAAGAAGATTTATATGGGTCTTGTAATAACATGCAATGATTTTTAGAATTTAAATTATAAATAATATCCTTTTTTTTAGAATTTGATTTAAGGAATTTAAATAATGGTCACCTTGTATATTAGAATTAATTCAATACACGAAAGAGGTTAAAATTAAAAAAGATGATCCACATCATAAAATAAATAAATAAAAAGTGCTGAGAGGACAGTGATATAAATAAAACATACAAAATACCCTGTCCTCTCAGAACAGTTTTACTGTTTATTATTTTTAATATTTTTAAATATAAAAATTAATAAACGTCCAAAATATTGTTGTATGTTTTCTATGTCAAGTATGTTTTAAAAAGATATTCTAGTGTTTTAAAAAGTGTTTTTAAAAAATGTCTCTTAAAATATGTTCTAAATGTAATATTGAAAAATCAAATGAAAATTTTAAAATTATTAAAAGAAATGAAAAATATATTTTCTTGGTATGTGTAAAAAATGTGAAAGTATAGAAAATAAGTTAGAAGAAAAGTATAAAGAGCAACGTTTATTAGGAATAAGAAATTTGTGATTTATCAAGAAAGGTTTGCATGAAATGTAATATTGAAAAAACAATAAGCGAATTTAGGATTAGATTAAAGATAGATTTATAGTTCAGAGTGTATAAAATGTGAACAAAAATATAGTAGGGAAATTCATCATTCTAGATATTATTCATATCAGAAAGAGAAAATATTACAATATCAAAAAGATTATTCACAAAACAATAAAGAAAAAATTAATCAGAAGGCTAAAAAACATTTAAAGATTTTTACAACAAAACGATATTGAAATTTATTCAACTTACAACCAACCAGATAAAAGATCACAAGTTCCTACTCACTACACCAGTCATTGAACGATTCAATAGAACACTTAAATGTTTAATGTACCAAAAATTTACAGAAAGAGAAAATAGAATTTGGATTGATATTTTAGAATTTTTATAATAGTAAAGTTTATAGAATGATAAAATCAACACCAACCGAAGCAAGTAATAATCCTGATTTAATTCCACAAAAAAATTAATGTATGTAATGTTAGAATATTTAAATGGAGAAATAAATTTAAAAAAGGAATTACTCATTCATGGTCAAAAGAAATATTTATCCTCAAGAAGGTATACAACACAAAACCATAAACTATATGTAGTGGCGGATTTAGATTTTGGTGTGTGGGGGGGGGCGGGGAAAATTTTCAGGGGGCGCCACAAATTATGAAGATGGTACTACTTATTTTCGCGAGTATTGAGTGAATACTAATATTATTAAAAAGCATTATATTCAGTAAATTTATTCTAGTAAATTTATTGATGTAATAAACATACAAGTTTATTTATTATTTAAATTGCTTCCTGCGTGATTTCATTGAAAGCAAAACGATTTATAGTCGATTCAAAGTCAATGTTCTCAGCCAGTTCGTGTTCTATTGAAATTAATGCTAATCCAGACAGACGTTCGTTTGTCATTGTTGATCGCAAATAATTTTTGATGATTTTCAGTCTACTGAAACTTCTTCCAGCAGTAGCAGATGTAACAGGAAGAGTCAAGTATATTTTATAGAGAATTGCCAAATTGGGAAGTCCAGGCGCCATCTGTTTTCAACCAAGAAAGGCAGCACCTCTTTAAGTTGTAGTTCACAAGATAGTAATGGGCGTATTGATGCATACACGTATTTGAAAGTATCATATTCTAGGATTGCTTCTTCACTTAATTTGGTAACTGCTTTGCTTTTATTAGTGTCACCAGCTGACTCAGCCATGGCTCTAATTTAAATTTTATTTTAATTCAATATTGAATATTATTTTAATATTTCAATAGTAACGCAATAATTTGTTTGTCAAAAAAGTCCAAATTGACAATAATTATTATGGTTAAATTTATGTACAAACACTATACAAGCTTAAAAACTTCAAACAGTCGTTCTTCACTGGAGCTATGTAATATTATTAATATGATTCAGCATAACAGCTGGAGTTGCTTAAATCCAGTTGAACTTTGTACACAGACAAAACTGTAATAAGAGAAAGGCCAGGCCGTCTGGTTAGTGGCATTCTCAGCACTGCTGAGTAAGCAGTAATCTTTACTACTGAAGAATATGCCTGCTGCTGTGCTGCATCAACTATGTTTAACAACATAGCAGAGTAATAGGCACTATCAATAATAATAATAATCTATAAACGATGACTCTGTAAAAGGTGTATGCTGCAGTGATAGTAGAATACATTTCAATCCATTTAGCTCTTCCAAATCAAAGATGTATTAGATTGTCAGTGTCAGTGATCGGATTAATCTTAATGCTTGTACACATTCATAAAAATTATCTTTGGGGGGCGCCAATTAGGATTCAACAGGGGCGTGGAGGGGCGACTCGCCCCCACGCCTATAGCTAAATCCACCACTGACTACATGATTTGTATGATAAAGAAATATTAGGTAGATTTTATCAAGAACTATTTTTTATTTTCTCAAAATCCTTCTCAAAATGAAATGAATCTCGAAACAAATTTATAGTAGAAACAACATTTATAGAAAGTCAAACACCTGGTACAGTCAATCTTATGAAGGGGATAGAAATGATATTACATTAGAGGCCAAAGACCAAATATGAAGAAGTTCAGAGTATATTGCGTAATTCAATACAATGTGTTCGTTATTGCGCAATGTACATTACTGTTTAAGAGTGATCACTTTGTGTTAATATTTCAATAAATCTTTAGATGGAACCGATTATAGTAACTCCTAGGAAGCTTCTCAGATTCCTAACACATTTTGGCTTTTCAAATGATTTATTCGCGTCTAACTTTGACAGTTCGTCTGTTCTATATTTGTTGATTATGTGGCCTAAATAATTTGACTTCTTCTTTAAGGATATGGACATATCTCGTACCCGTTAATACTTTTCCCATCAGTTCCTGAAACGTAACTTATGCCGCTGCTATTCCAAATGTCCTTCTGTTAAAACAGTATTGACCTGATTTGGTTGAAAACGCCGTTTTTAACTTTGATTGGTCTTCTAGTTCCACTTGATAATATGCATTTCCCAGATCTATCCACCCAATTTATCTAACATCTCTGCTATATTCGGCATAGGCAACGCCTGTCTCTGTTACTAGGTTTAATTACCTGAAATCAAGGCATAATCTGATATCTTACTTTTCTTTCTTCCGGGCGCATATTAATGGAGTGTTCATGGCGAATTACACTTTTTGATAATATTGTTTTTCCATAAGTTTTTATCGCTTCATCTATTTTACCTTCCAAGTTGACTGGTTGTCTCCAAGATTTAGTATTTATCAGTTTTCATTGAGTTTCTATTTTATGCTTCAACAGCGTTGTGCAACCAATGTCCCATTTATCAGCCATAAAACATTTGGATTGTTTTTTTATAATGTTTAGTAGTATCGGGTTATTTATCTTTAAAGTATTCTTTGCTATTTGAAATCGTTCCATCGCCGTTATTGTCTTCCCAAATTTGGCTTCGATATTGCATATGTGCTATTGCTTCGTTTTCTCGACCTCTTTTATTGGCCACTTTAGTTGTATATCAAATTGTTTTGCAACTCTATACCACAAATTACCTCTGGAGTCACATATCTTACCATCGTAAACTTTACCCTTTCTTTCCTGTCATTTATTCCTATTTCTAATATTGCTTTACCTTTCGTTTTTAAAAACACTATTATTTGAACATCTCAATGCATGAGTCATTTTTGTTAGTTCTACATCTTTAAGTTTCTCAAATTTACTCCAACTCATGACATTTACTGTAGCTCCTGTATCAAGCAAGCATTCCATCTTCTGGTTTTATATTCTAATAGTTACACTTGGTCGGCCTTGCATTTTATCATAACTAATAATATCATTTTCACACAAACACAAACTATAGAAATCCAACAAATTATTTACCTATTCTTCTGAAATAATTTGTTTTCTGCTACCCCTTTTCACTTTGCAAATTTCTCCATATTTTTTATATTTGTAAATTATTGTTCCAATCGACTGTTTGGTGATTCCAAGTAATTCTCCAAATTTTTCGTAATTTTCAAAATTTTCAAAGACATTAATTTGTCAAATTTTGTCATGTTCTGTTAAAAAAACTATTAAATTTATTAAAAATTTAAGATAAATAGTAGGTAGTTAGGAGCCCGCTGCAGCAATGACCCCCCCCCCCTGCTGCACGATTTTTTTTGCTGCAACTTTTGATTACGCAATTGCTGCAACTCATAAGCATGGAATTTTCAGACTATAGTGAGCGGGTCTCGATGGTCCTGGGATTTTCAATACATAAAAATTTTTTCAATACAAAAATCCGACTACCACTAAAAAAGCATGGAATTTTCTGACTATAGTGAGGTGGGTCTCGATGGTCCTGGGATTTTCAATACAAAAAATTTTTTTCAATACAAAAATCCGACTACCACTAAAAAAGCATGGTATTTTCTGACTATAGTGAGGTGGGTCTCGATGGTCCTGGGATTTTCAATACAAAAAAATTTTTTTCAATACAAAAATCCGACTACCACTAAAAAAGCCAAAGATTTTTTAGACTATAGTGAGGTGGGTCTCCTTGGTCCTGAGAACTTCAATACAAAAAGGCGGTCTACACTAAAAAACAGTGGTAATTTAAGGTCTCAGGATATTTTCAATACAAAAATCCGATTATCACTAAAAAAGCATGGAATTTTCTAGGTCAATTCAGGTGAGTCTCCTTGGTCCTGAGAATTTCAATACAAAAAGGTGGTCTACACTAAAAAACAGTGGTAATTTAAGGGTCTAAAAATTGAATTACAGTAAATTATAGGCTCAGATTTTTAAATTTAAGTAAATAATGGTCCAAATTTTTGAATTACATTAAATAATGGGTCCAAAATTTTAACTTAGAGTAAATTATGGGCTCAGATTTTTGAATTAAAGTAAATTAAGGTCCAAATTTTAAAATTACAGTAAATTATGGGCTCAGATTTTTGAATTACAGTAAATTATGGGTCTAAATATTGAATTACAGTAAATTATGGGCTAAGATTTTTCAATTAAAGTAAATTAAGGTTCTAAAAATTAAATTAAAGTAAATAATGGTCCAAATTTTTAAATTAAAGTAAATTTAGGTTCTAAAATATTAAATTAAAGTAAATAATGGTCCATATTTTAAAATTAAGTAATCAAAGTAAAAAATTAAAATTAAAGTTAGATAAGTAAATTCAAGTAATATTTTTTTAAATAAGTAAATTAAAGTAAATTAAAGTAAGATTTTAAAATTTATTAACAAAAAGTTGAAATAATAGAAGGTGTTTGAGAATTGAAATTTTTTAATGAAAATTTTTATGAAATATTTTTCAATGGTAATTTTTAATGGAAATTTTTATGAAATAATTTTTTAAGTTAATTTTTAATGGAAATTTTAATAGAATAATTTTTAAGATAATTTTTAATGAAAATTTTAATGAAATATTTTTCAATGATAATTTTAGATGGAAATTTTTAAGATAATTTTTAATGAAAATTTTTACGAAATATTTTTCAAAGACAACTTTTAATAATAATTCAACAACAAACCAACAACTTAGTACCAACAACCAGTAACTTACTAACAACCAGTTACCTGTTACCAAGTACAAGATACCAAATAATAAGAACCAAAAACAAGCAACCAACTAACTACCACCAACCAAGTACTCACAACCAACAACAACAAGGTACCTACAACTAGTTACTAACAACCAGTTACCTGATACTAAGTACCTCCAACCACCTACCAACTACTTACAACCAAAAACAATCAACCAACTAGGTACCAAGTACCTACAACCACTTACCCATTAACTAGCTACAAACAGCTAACAACTAACTACCACCTACCAACTACTTACAACCAACATCAACCAGATACCTACAACACCTACCAACTACTTACAACCAGCTAACAACTAACTAACACCTACCAAGCACTAACAACCAACAACAACCAGGTACTAATCATTAATTACCAACTACTAAGTACCTACAACCACCTACCAAGTACATACAACCAGGTACTAAGCATTATTAACCAACTACTAAGTACCTACAACCAACCAGCTACCACCTACCAAGTACCAACATCAACCAGATGCCTACAACTAGATACTAACAACATGTTACCTGTTACCAAGTACTTACAACCACCTACCCATTAACTAGCTACAACCACCTACCAAGTAACTAAAACCACCTAACAAGTACATACAACCAACAAAAACCAAGTACTAAGCATTATCAACCAACTACTAAGTACCTACAACCAACTAGCTACCACCTACCAAGTACTAAGCCCTGTCAACTAGATACCAAACACTTACTACCAGATGACCACATGAAATTATTGGTTAAATAAGTAAATTAATATTTAATTTTTAAATTAACTAATCAATGATCTAAAATATTAAAGTCAATTTAAGATGAAAGTTTTTCTGGGATTTTCAATGTTAATTTTAGATGCAAATCTTCGTCAATTAATCAATGACCACATGAAATTATTGGTTAAATATGAAAATAAGGATTATATTTAGTTGTTAAGTAAATTATGGTGTAAAATTAAGAAATAAAGAATAATTAGGTAAATTAAAGTTAAAAATTTTAAATAAGTAAATTAAGGTTCAAAATTTTAAATTAAAGAAAACAATGGTTTAAATTTTAAATTAAAGCTAAATAAGTAAATTAAAGTAAGATTTTTAAATTTATTATCAAAAGATTGAATAACCACCTACTTTTTTGAGAAATGTAATTTTTAATGAAAATTTAAATGAAATTTTTTTTTTAAGTTAATTTTAAATGTAAAATTTTTTAAGTTAATTTTTAATGTAAATTTTAATGGAATAATAATAATAATAATAATAATAATAATAATTCAACAGTTACCAACAATTGGTTACTGATTATTTTTAACTAGGTGCTAACAAATAAGTACCAAATACTTTCAACATGATCCCACGTACTAACTAACTCTCAAACAACCACATACTTACAACTAACTACTTACAATCAACTAAATATTCTTTATTGTATTTTATGAAATGCTTTTTAAAATTATTTTTTTATACAGCTTCTATAATAATTTTAATTACAATCAGTAGAAAAACCTTTTCAAATTTAACAAAAATGTTGATTTTCATCAAAAAACCACAACTCAATCACTTTAAAACACCACGTGAAATTCAAAATAATTTAAATTACAATGAAAGACTAATGAATTCTAATTTACAAAACATTCTTCTTTTAATTGATAACTACTGAACTATTATTGCAATGTAAAAATTGCATTCAATAAATACTTATTGTTGATCAATTTTATTATATATACTCTTAGTATATCCGACAGGATGTTTTGACCCCTTTAAGGGTATTGGTCGTAAAGGTACTATTCGTAAGGGTATTAGTCGTAAAGGTACTAGTCGTAGGGGTATTGGTAACACTCAAACACCACCTATCCATTAACTGGCTACTAAGTACTAACAACCAGGTCTCAAACAACTAAATACTAAACACTTACAACCAACATCAACCAGCTACTAAGCATTATCAACCTACAACTATATAACAACATCGCACCAACTACCAAGTACAACAAACCAACAACATAGTATCATCAACCAGTAACTTACGAACAAGTACTAACAACCAACAATCAAGTACTAACAAATAGATCTTTAAAAGAAAATCCTCTGCACTTGCAATATTGATCACTCTCAACCTCCACCTACTCATTAACTAGATACTAAGTACTAACAACCAGGTCTCAAACAACTAAATACTAAACACATACAACCAACATCAACCAGGTACTAAGCATCATCAACCTACAACTATATAACAACAATCAGTAAACAACACTGTACCAACTACCAAATACAAGATATCAACAACTAGATACTAAGTACCAACAATCAACTAACCACACATAAAAATAATAGCAATTAAATACAAAATATTCTTCATCACATACACTATCTTCTTATCAAAATCTAAAAAGTCAACCAACTACTAACAACCAACAACTATGTACTAACAAATAGATCTTTAAAAGAAAATACTCATCACTTGAAAAATTTGATGAAAAATTAATTGAACTCAAGTCATCAATAACTTGATAAAAATTGATTAAATAATTATAAAAATTTAAATTATTCAAAATAAATATCATAAAAATTTAATTAATGGACAAGAAAAAATTCTAATCATTAATCATCCAGTAAATAAAAAAAATACTGATCATTCAAGTTGAATCAACTAAGATAATAAATTAATAAAAACTTTGAAATAAGATCTAGTAGAAAATTGATTTAGATTGAATAAATAAATTGAAATAAAATTAATTTTAATTATTTTTTTTTAAAGTAATACATGTACTCAAATTGATTGACTGATTGCTCAATATATTCAAAAATCAGTATAAATTCATTACAATTATCAATGTCAGCAATTTACAATAAAAATAATTATCATTAAATTCCAAAAGAGACTAGAAAACTAATGATAACATCTAACAAACCAGTAAATTCGTTTAAATGACAATAATTGATATATCCAAGTGAATTCTCTAATAAAATCATCTAAAAAGCATCAAATTTCCCTGAAATATCTATATCTTTTAAGATTAGTTTCTTATCGATAAGTACTTGTTAAAGATCATATATTCACCTCAAACTAATAAGATTCCTTAAAATCCCTTAAATGACTATATTTCAACCCTTAATTCATATTATTACAAATATCATCTAAAAAGCATCAAATTTCCTTGAAATAACTCTATCCTTAAAGATTGATATTTTAATGATAAGTACCCGTAAAAGATTATATATTCCCCTCAGACTAATAAGATTCCTTAAAATCCCTTAAATGACTATATTTCTAACTTTAATTCCTATTATCATACATATTTCACTATTGATAAAACCAGTTATAATTAAATTTTTGTTAATCACTTTACTCGATATTTTAAATAAATATTACTACAATATAACTGACTAGGTCCCATTGAAAGATTAAATTTATCCATTCAATAAAATATATTTCTTCAAATGATCATTTTACCGATATTCAACCGATTTAATTACTAATTAAAATCAATCGATAGATTTCTTCGATTAAAGATCAATTTTCTTTAGTCGATGTTTTAAGTCCATATTTCTCAACTTTTGTCATTCTCCGTCTAAATAAAGATAAAAATGTCAATCTTTATTATCTGTAAAGATTTCATTGTCAAAACCAAGTAAATCGGTCATTAACACTACGTAATAAAACCCTGGGTAATTAATAGAAAATTTAATAAAACATTGTTCTAAACCATAAATCTAAATTAATTTACTGTGCATTAATCACAACCTAATAAAAAGATATAATTATTATTGATTCATAACTGACTAATTGCAATTTCCCTTAAAAAATTGATATTTTACCAACATCACCCTTAAAAAATCATATATTCCCACCTTAACGATCCCTCATTAAATCTAACCGATTATAACCCCTTAAAAGACTATATATTCCCACCTTAACCGATCTCTCATTAAAGTCAATCGACTATATCTCCCTTACAATGATATATTCCCATCTTAACCCATCCCTCATTAAATCTAACCGACTATATCCCCTCAAAAGATCATATTTTCCCATCTTAACCGATCTCTCACCAAATATTTCTACCCTTTTAAACATCTATCCGACTATATCCCATAATTCTACCCACTTGAATCCTCCTTTAATTCAATTCAGTCTTAAAATCCTTAAAGAACTTCAAAAATATGACTTAATTGTTATAGACACCAAATATTCTTCCATTGAAATAATTTAGAAGCTAAATAATAAGAGCCCACTAAAAGATCAAAATTCACTAAAATTTTCTACAAATATTTACCATCAAATAAGTAACTGGAGATGATATATATTGTTTGATCATAATTCTTCAGCTATTCAACCAATCATTTTCAAGCAATAACAGCAAACTAAATTTCAGTATATCCTACAATAATTATCAAGTAAATTTAAAGTCCTTGATAAAGTTAACTGGTTTCTTAGCTTAGGTTTTAAAAAGTTCATCAATGTGTAAATATTCTTAGAAAATTATTGAAAAAAATTACAAAGTCAAATACATTACAAAGTTATCATCAAATATTTATTCTATCACTTAATTATTAGCCTAATTGTCAATGAAATTAATTTTTATTTAAAAACTATTCAATAAAATACAACTAATTATCAAGAAATTAATTAAATTTATCACCATTAAAACTTTTAATCAGTCAACATGAAATTCATAGAAAATTATTCAATATCCTCATCAAAATTTATCCTATCACTTGATTATTGTACAAACTCTAATTATTAACCTCATTAAAAATAAATTTTTATTTAAAATTTAAAAACCAATCAATAAAAATACATCCAATTATCAAGAAATTAATTAAATTTACCTTAGAATTAACATTAAATTTGTAAATATTCTTTCAATAAACATGAAATTCACAAAAATGATAGATATCCACAAAAAATTACGGAAATTCATGAAAATAATAGAAATTCACAAAAATGATAAAAATTCATGAAAATGATGGAAATCCACAAAAAAGATAGAAATTCACAAAAAAGATAAAAATTCATAAAAATGTTAGAAATTTACAAAAATCAAAGAAATTCACAAAAATGATAGAAATTCATAAAAATTATAGAAATTTACTTGAATATTTACTAAAACCATCAACTCTAAAAATTATCAATACCTTAAACAACAAATTTGCCTAAATAATCATTCAAATAAAAGCATTAAAAGTACCCTTGCGACATGTTGAATGTGAGTAGTACCATTGTGAGCAATACCCATAGGGGGACAGAATATTTTTGTCGGATAAACTCAGAGTATATATAATAAAACGAATTAACTCATTCAAATTTTTCATTGAATTAGTCAAATTATCATAATTTCGATAAAAATTCTAAAGTGGTAAGCAATGAAAAGAGAAATATTCTTTAAACTTTGATAAAATTAACAATGAAGGTGGTAAAAATCTTCATTAAAGTGAGGAAATTATTCATTACTCGATGATAAATTCAAATAGGTGAAAATAATTGGTAGAATAATTCATTAATGGATCATGGGAGGTAAATACTGAGAAGGTGCATAGATAAGATGAAGGTTGATAAGAATGGAAATATATTAATTGAATTTATTTAAAATTACTTCATAAAATTAACACTTTAATAAAAAAAATCTTAAAAGAAATATTTGTGGGGAATAATTAATCAAAATCGATGTAATATAATTGATTAAATATCGGGGTGGGGGTTATAAGTGAATAATTAATGGAAAATCGAGGGGATACAAATGATTAAATAGTGGAAATCGGGGAATATAAGTGATAATAATTAGTGGAATATTGAGAATTGGTGGAACATAAGTGAGGAGGATAATTTAAACTATTTTATTACATAACAATTATATTTTTAAAATTTAATTTTGATTGTATTTTCTAAGACTTATATTTGAATATTTAACTTATTTTGAATGAAAAGGGTAATATATCTAATATTATCTTTTATGATAATTGTCTTTGAAATATTTAGTGTTAATTAAAACATTTTAATAATAATAATTTGATAATATTTTAGAATTTATTTTAGTCAAAAATAAAAAAAAAGAACTATTCAATATTTCTCAATCAAATATCATTTACAGCTTGTTATGTAATAAAATAGTCGCGGCTTGTTATGGAATAAAATAGTTTAAATTATCCTCCTCACTTATGTTCCACCAATTCTCAATATTCCACTAATTATTATCACTTATATTCCCCGATTTCCACTATTTAATCATTTGTATCCCCTCGATTTTCCATTAATTATTCACTTATAACCCCCACCCCGATATTTAATCAATTATATTACATCGATTTTGATTAATTATTCCCCACAAATATTTCTTTTAAGATTTTTTTTATTAAAGTGTTAATTTTATGAAGTAATTTTAAATAAATTCAATTAATATATTTCCATTCTTATCAACCTTCATCTTATCTATGCACCTTCTCAGTATTTACCTCCCATGATCCATTAATGAATTATTCTACCAATTATTTTCACCTATTTGAATTTATCATCGAGTAATGAATAATTTCCTCACTTTAATGAAGATTTTTACCACCTTCATTGTTAATTTTATCAAAGTTTAAAGAATATTTCTCTTTTCATTGCTTACCACTTTAGAATTTTTATCGAAATTATGATAATTTGACTAATTCAATGAAAAATTTGAATGAGTTAATTCGTTTTATTATATATACTCTGAGTTTATCCGACAAAAATATTCTGTCCCCCTATGGGTATTGCTCACAATGGTACTACTCACATTCAACATGTCGCAAGGGTACTTTTAATGCTTTTATTTGAATGATTATTTAGGCAAATTTGTTGTTTAAGGTATTGATAATTTTTAGAGTTGATGGTTTTAGTAAATATTCAAGTAAATTTCTATAATTTTTATGAATTTCTATCATTTTTGTGAATTTCTTTGATTTTTGTAAATTTCTAACATTTTTATGAATTTTTATCTTTTTTGTGAATTTCTATCTTTTTTGTGGATTTCCATCATTTTCATGAATTTTTATCATTTTTGTGAATTTCTATTATTTTCATGAATTTCCGTAATTTTTTGTGGATATCTATCATTTTTGTGAATTTCATGTTTATTGAAAGAATATTTACAAATTTAATGTTAATTCTAAGGTAAATTTAATTAATTTCTTGATAATTGGATGTATTTTTATTGATTGGTTTTTAAATTTTAAATAAAAATTTATTTTTAATGAGGTTAATAATTAGAGTTTGTACAATAATCAAGTGATAGGATAAATTTTGATGAGGATATTGAATAATTTTCTATGAATTTCATGTTGACTGATTAAAAGTTTTAATGGTGATAAATTTAATTAATTTCTTGATAATTAGTTGTATTTTATTGAATAGTTTTTAAATAAAAATTAATTTCATTGACAATTAGGTGTTAGTATTGTGTTAGTATTGTGTTAGTATTGCCATACTCAGAAGGTTTTAAGGATTATAAAGTGAAGATAAGAAAGCAGTTAGGGAATTCAAACTATAGGATAGTGTCAACTTCATGGAAAGAACGCAATATGTTTATTAATAAGTCAAAAACTCCGGTTGAATTGTGTTCCGATCTCGTTTATCAGTTTACATGTAATGGGTGTAATGCCACATACATTGGAGAGACTTCCCGTCATCTTTGTATTCGAGCTCGAGAACATTGTAGACCGAAGGCTTTGACCCATATTGGTGAGCACAATAAGGCCTGTAAGATTAAAATATGTATGTCTGACTTTAAAATTTTATTAAAAAATTTCGATAATTATTGGGAACGTGTGATTTGTGAGGCGTTGTTGATAAAATCATTGAATCCGAAAATTAATGTGCAGAATGCAGTAAATACTTGTGTGTTGAGTGTTTTTAAATAAGCTTTTGTGTATTGTATGTATTGATTGTTGTGTTAAATTAAATAATTAATAAAAAAAATTTTTAAATTATTAAATTAAATTTTAAATGTTAAAATTTAAAAAAAAATAATATATTTTTTTATAAAATGAAAAAAATTTTTATATATAACTAAATTTGTTTAAAATCCTAAATTTAATGAGTTATTATATCCCACCTGATGATGACAGGAAAACTGTCGAAATTAATCGTGAAAAGAATGTTTGATTGGCGTTATCTTATAAATGTTTTTACGGTCACTTTATTCTAAAAATTTATTATAGTGCGCTTATTCATTACAACGATTCTACATAACGAAACTTTGCATGCATTTTTCACTGTAGTTGTGTTTGTGTGTGTCAGTTTATTCTTTTCTACCACTTTCTCACTTTCTATATCAAATGAGTTCATTCATTGCAACGCAAACAATCAGTACACTGGTAAGTTTGTATGTTTATGTAAAATACAATTATTGATTTTTTTAACATTATAGATGTGTTTGTTCACTGCAACGGGTGTAGTAAGTACAATAATTATAAAAATTGAAACATATATTAATTGTATGAGTTATTGAAGAATTATATTTTTTTCATTTCCATCGATAATTAAATCATTTAGTAAATAATAATTTTGAAATCATTTCATTTTTCTCCTAAATATCCATCAAAATGAATAGGAAAATAAGAAAAATTTATAATTTCTTTCGACACAATTGGAGAGTATCGGTACTGGTTCTATGTCCAATATGCCTATCCCCCTTAGCTATTACTGGAAGCAAGGTATAAAAAATTATTAATTTAATTATTTATTAATTACCTTCTGTTTCAGCCGATGCAATGTGGATATATTATTACATTATTGGCAATATTTTGGTTGACGGAACCCATGCACATAGCAGTCTCATCTTTAATACCACTTATAATGTTTCCAGCATTTAATATTCTTAAACCAAAAGAAGTAACAGCATGTTATATGAAGGTTAGTTAAGTCTGGATTATAAGTGGAATTAAAAGTTCATAGACGTTTTTTTATTAGGATACATAATATTTTGAAATCACTCAAATAGTTTTAACTGTACTGAAATTGTGTATATAATTTGAATATATTGATCTACACCGGAAATATTCAAACTTTCCAAACTCTGGTTTTATGGCAAATTTCACGCATAGCTGAGGAACAAGATAAAATAAGTCAGTTTACATAAAATACTTGTTTCAAACGAACAGAAGTCATGCTTTATGTGCGTAATTATTGCACTGTCATATTATGAATAAATAATTAGAATGGTGAAATTGCATTTTCGAATTTAAAAATATTAAATTTTAAATATTTAATTCAATTACTTGCCGTATAAATGCATCACAATTGTTCGATAACACATATATTTTACATGGAAAAATTTGTTCCAAATATTGACAAAAAATCTTTTTTACCAAAGGTTTTTCCCCAAACTTTATCCTTTTTCGAGTAAATGAGTATTAATATTATGTATTATTAATATTAATGTATATTTTTAGATGTCAATTAATTGTATTTAATTATTTTTTATTTTTTTAAAATTCATTTTTTTATTTTAATTTAATTTACTTCTAATTATTAGATTTATTTTTATTATTAAATATTTATTATTATTATTATTACTATTATTATTATATGCATTATATTTAATATATATTTAATAATCTTTATAAGATAGTACCTGCGATTACGTACGTCGAAAATTGCATATCTGTAAATTAACATTATAAAAGTGCTTATATATAAAAATAAATTAATTGTAATAAAACAGTTTTTTCTAAAGTCTTGGAAAAAATTGATGATGATTTTCAAAAATAAATTATTAATAATAAAATAAGATGATATTATGCTAAAGAAATAATATAGCTTTAATATTATGAAAATTGTATTAATATAGATTTTGAAATTTAGTATAATCAAAACAATGTCAGAAATAATTTTGGAATCAAAGAATACCAAAAATGTCATGAGCAATATGCAAATTTATTAGAAAAGCGATGCAACAATGAATTTTAGGAATTTTAAGAATGAAATATCAAAATTTTTGGGTTGAATGGACAAGAAACATTTTTAAAACTTTCACAGAAAGGTTATTACCGATGACAACATAGATTTCCATGTCAATGAATTAAAATCACTGTTAGAATGTTCAGGTGATTTGTTTTCCAGTTTCTTTTTACACAGCCATCTCTGAAACCAATTAAGAAAATCAACAGTCTATACCAGCGCTTCTCAACCTTTTTTGGTTTGAGTACCCCTTGGAATTTCATTGTCCTAAATTGTACCCATTATATTATATTTTTATATATATTTTTAACATCAACCATTACTAATATTTTTTCGCGTACCCCTAAACCATCAGACGCGTACCACGGGTTGGGAATCGCTGGTCTATACGATGAATAAGTTAGTCACTCAAACAAAATGAATAACAATTACTCAATATACTGCGTTGCATTTTATCAAAACTCCATATAATATTAAAAAAATTCAATACGTTATATTACATAAAAGTGCAATTAATTGCACCTAAATTGACATTAAATAGCATCTTTAAAAATAAATAAAAAAACTAACCTTAATAAGAAGGATATTAAAATTATAATATTTTCACATCATTTATTATTTATAAAGAAAAGTCATAAAAAAAAGTTTAAAGTTAAAGTTTTGCTAATATAAAAGGTTTTATAAAAAGCTTTCTAAGTAAAATTATTAGAATAAAACCTCATTTGGAAAATAAACAAAATATTTAATCATTGAAAATATATTTACATACTTATTCAAATGAATATCTACTTTTATTGTAAGAAAATCGTCAAATTTTCTAAAATATTTTTTAAATATTTTCATAAAATTGATTTAAATAATTTAACACAATTCTAGAATCGGAGAACTCACTTTGAGTTGTATTAGAGTAAATGGCGAAAAAACTTCGAAAGATTTATTCATAAAATTACAAATAATTAAAATATTTATAGTATTTCAGATAATTTTTTTCAAACTCTGTCATCTTTTGAAATTAACGAGCTGAAAAACTTTAAATATTCAACCAGATTCTTCTACCTCTTCATTTCGAGAAAATAAAATCAAAAATTGTAAAATTGATTAACTTAATTTAAAAAAAATAACATTTAAATGGAATTTCACAACATGATAAAAAAAAGCTAAAGTAATTAAAAATAAATTATAATAAATTGAATAAATTGACCAAGTTATATTTAAGAATTTGAAAAATGATATCAATTATATAAAATCATCAAGTTTTGAAATTTACTTAAAATTTATTAATTATGGAGATTGAAAATGAATTCGACGTTGTTGCGGCTAACAATTTCTACTACCGCAATCGTTTTATTTTAATAATATACCGCGTTGCATTGATAACAATTTTATAGTATGTTGGCTGGATTTGCAAACAAAGAAAAACGAATATTAATGCCTACAAAATATTGTCAAGATTTTATAAAAAATTATGGAAATATCATATTTTAAATTATTTATGTGGATTTTAATTGGAGAAATATTTCAAAAAATTGTAAGTTATTTTTAATTTTAAAATTTATAAATCCATTCGTTCATAACTCTGTTGGGTTTTTACTTTTACTTTTTTTTTACTTTTTACTATCTCTGACTCCTCGTGTTCTTATTCAAACAAATAAGTCGAAACCCAACACAGAATAATTTTATTCAATTTCAATCAAATTACAATTTGTCACTATTTACTCCTTTTGCTAAATCTAAATATCACTCGATAAGGTAGATAACCCAAGGGGTAATCACCTTTTCTGCTACGAGTCTTAAACTTTTTCGAATTACTAGATTTCTTTTTCCGATCGCTGATCGCCTGATTTCTGATGGCGGCTTGTCTGATTCTGAGCTATCTTTTTATACTGTTTCTGAGAGAACAATTATCTAGAGAATTGCAATTAATTATCTCCCGGGTATCCTAGGTAAACATTTTAGGGTTTCCAAATTATTTTAATTTGTTTATCCTAGATTGGGGCTCGAAATATTCCCTCTCTTATCTGATCTATCGGGTCTCACTGCGCATCGGGTTTCCTTAATTAATTTTGCATATTTATTGATTTTACCAATATTTGTTATGCTTTTCTTTTATATATAAATTTTTTGGTTTCTTTATTAACCCTAACAATTCACTTTTTTATCAAAGATTCTTTAAAATATATTTTAATAGTGTAAATGAATTTTAAACAATAATTTTAACAAATGTTTTCTTAAAAATAGGTATCTTTTTTAGCTGGTGTATTTGATCGCTTGCTTGATTTTTTATAGAAATTGTACTCACCTTGTTTGTAATACAATTTATTATAGGATTCCATAAAGTGTAGAAAACTTAATGAATTCTTCAAAGTTAGTATGTTTCATTAAGTTTTCTACTCTTTTTGGAATACTATAATAAATTCGAAGGTGTAACTGCTAATGAATTTCCAAAACATATGTGAGTATGTATGTGTCTTATACACCTGTTACACGGAATAAAATCATCTATAATACAAGTTAGTGTACACCAATTATAGATAACTCACAAGTACTGTAAAATTTTAATTATTTGCA
Organism: Schmidtea polychroa; assembly: GCA_959609185.1. Classification (NCBI taxonomy): domain Eukaryota; kingdom Metazoa; phylum Platyhelminthes; order Tricladida; family Dugesiidae; genus Schmidtea; species Schmidtea polychroa. The sequence goes on along the minus strand of CAUHTR010004220.1, from coordinate 13,737 downwards.
ATATCAGCCATTTTAGAAATGTCTTTCAAATTAGATCCTAAATTCTAAGCAAATTTCAAAACTTGATGATTTTATTTAATTGATATCATTTTTCAAATTCCTTAAATATAACTTGGTCAATTTATTTAATTTATTCTAATTTATTTTTAATTACTTTAGCTGTTTTTGGAATTTATGCATGAAATTTATTTTAGAATTACTTTGGAATTATTTCGATATAATGTAAGCTAGATCAATTTTAAATTATAATTTTTTAAAGAAACTAATCGCCAAAATCATCTATTTTTTAATATATTTTGGGAAGAATCGTCGTAAAATTTGTTTTTATTGATTTTTTTTAGAATTAAATGCATAATAAATTTGACTAATATATTTTTATATTTTGAACATTTTTGTCTTAGTTTCCGTTAATTAGTAAAAGATGTTTTAACAATAACAGATAAGAATTAATAATTTAAATTTAAACTAAAGTAAATTAAATTAAATAACAAAATAAAGAATTAAATAAAGAAATAAAAGGAAATAATTAATGAAAATATTCATTAACTTCTGACTAATTATTCCATAGTAAGGGGGTACCAAATTGCTTCCGTAATCTCATATATAAGTTTGCGTAAATTAGTAAAAAAAGAGTAATAAGAATTAAAGATAAGAAATAATAATTTAAATTTAAGCTAAAATAAATTAAATAACAAAATAAATAAAGAAATAATTAATTATAAGATAACGCCAATTAAACATTCTTTTCACGATATATTTCGACAGTTTTCCTGGCATCATCAGGTGGGATATAATAACTATATAAATTAAGGATTTTAAACAAATTTATTTATTTAAAAAAATTTTATTATTATTTAATAAACATATTTCATTTCTTAAAAATCATAATTTAAATTATATATTATTTTTTAAAAAAATGTTTTTGTTAATTAATTAAATTTCACAAACAGCAATCAATACATACAATATACAAAAAAATATTTAAAAATATCTAAAATACAAGTATTCACTGCATTCTGCACATTAATATTTGTATTCAATGACTTTATCAATAACGCCTCACAAATTATACTTTCCCAATAATTATCGAAATTTTTTAATTTTTTATTAAAACTTTAAAATCAGGCATACCCATTTTACTCTTTTAGTCCTTATTGTGCTCCCTAATATGGGTCAAGTCCTTTGGTCTATAATGTTCTCGAGCTCGAAGACAGAGATGACGGGAAGTCTCTCCAATGTGTGGCATTACGCCCATTACATGTAAACTGATAAACAAGATCGGAACACAATTCGACCGGAGTTGTTGATTTATTAATAAACATATTGTGTACATTCCATGAAGTTGACACTATCCTATAGTTTAAATTCCCTATCTGCTTTCTTATCTTCACTTTATATTTCATGCGTCAAATAGTCATGAAATCGAATGGAATCTTTGTTATAAAAACATGATGAAAATCTCCAAATTATTTATGAGAGTTAGAAAATTTCAATTAAATATCAATATTATTATTCAAGGTTGGATTATTAAAGGATTATTAACAAAGTTGAAGTCTCATTTTACTACAAAGTAATAAATACAAGAAGAAAAGTTTTGAAACTTCATGGAAAATGTCTATTAGTTTGAAATTTGTTACTTCTTTGTCTTCTGTGTTTGATTTGATCTTATATATGACATTGCTGATTAACATTTTTACTTAATATCCTTACCTCCTACGATCATAAATTGGAGCATTATAACGAATTTAGAGACAATATACAACAACTTCATGACAATACTGTTACATTAGCTCTTAGAAACTTCTTCTGTGTCAAATGACACAAGCATTGTAAAACTTTACCTAGACAGCTAATTTCATCCAAATATGTTGGGTTTTCCTTACGTTCACCGAAGTGATAAATATATCAAGTTCAATGATATATTCTGTGAAACATTACATATACGTAATATTTACCACATTACCACAGCTTGGCAAGCCACTATCATGCTACATCACTTTCTGGAATTTTGTTTTTCTATGTAAATGATTAACTCGATAAACTCGTGTAACCTTTCATGTACCGAGCCGGTTATTAGAGGAAATTAATTTGTTATTTTGTAGAAATATCTTACGCAACACAGCACTTCTATTTACATTTGGAATTGTTTAGAGATTTCTTTTAACTAGTAATTTTCAACAACAATCCTGAACCAAAAAAGACAAAACCAATCATGAAAATATCTAAAGTTACAACGAGTTATCACTAGTAGGGATTGCATACCACATTCACAACCACAATATCTCAACAACATGGAAAATTTAAACTTCCACTTTTTTCAGATGAAAACTAAACATGTCTATTTACAACTAATATTATACTCAATTCAAACTACTTAAGATCCCCAAAAATTAGATTTTCTCAAATTTTTTCAGAACACAATTATTGGGTGATCATAACTTACTGAAGGCGACCCCTGATATATAGGTTCTGCATCCGAAAAAAATGTTTTAAGACAACTCTTTAGAAGCGCACTAACAACCCAGACTCAACCATCTTTTACTCCGTACTCAGTATTGGTATTCTTCAAATTATATTACCAAAGGAAGTAACTTGTGTTATTGGTACATATCATATAAAATGTATAAAAAATAATTGAATTATAATTTCATATTTTTTTTATTTTAAAGTTGCATAGGCATATAAAAGTAAATTCAGAGAAATTGGTGACTATAGAAAAATTGACAGTCGAAATATACCTGTTTATGACAAACCCTACTTAAGCATCACATTTTCGATTCCTGACACTAAACGTACAAAAGAAAGTTGGTTTTTCTTTTTAGTACATTCTAATAAAAGGTTTTTTTCAGAAACATTTTATTTACATATTTTATTATTCAACAGTAATTTATATTTGATAACTTTCATTATAATATTATATTTAGGACATAACATTTATGCTACTCGGAGGGCTTATTGTAGCGAAAGCCATAGAAAAACAGAACCTACATAAAAGATTAGCTTTAAAATTTTTAAGTTTAATGGGTCCGAATCCTGTTTTGTTGGTAATTTATGTTTGAATATCTATTTAAACAAATAAATAGCCAATATTTTGGGTTCATGTTTTCGACATGGTTTACGTCAATGTGGATTAGCAATGCTTCAACAACGGCAATGATGATAACTTTAGCAGGTGCGGTCAGTGAGCAATGGATTTTATTACAAAAAGAAAATTCTGGAATTGAAAGTGATATTAAACCTTTTAGTTTCATTAATATTTTAAAATATTTATTTTTTTTTATTTTTAGATAGATCAAGTGATTTAGTTGACTCCACAACGTAATTTTTTTCATTTATTTTTAAGATGGGATAATTTAATGATAGATAATCCAAAATTTATTGCTTGTTCCTTTACATATTTATAACAATAATCTTAAATAGTTAAGTCAAATAGAAATTAAATCTTTTCCATAGCCAATTTCTTTAAGAATGTTTGACTACAGCCTTGGAATGTTTAATTTTGCATAAGATTTTGTGATTTGTTATTTATTCAAGTCAGTATCGATAATTTGGGTTAAATATAAAAAACATATTGATCTATAGACAAGACAAAGAAATTAAGATAAAATAAATTGTTAAAAGAATGGCGTAGAAGATAAAAGATTTAACTCCAATAACACTTAGTTTACAATTACATTTTTATATTTGTTGTTCTTTGTACAAACACATCAAGGTTTATTAGGTATTTAAATATTCTAGAGCAACATCAACATATGAAATGAGTGTCTCTGATGACAATGAGAATGTTAAGAGAGCTAAATATATTGGAAAAGGTTTAATGTTGAGTATTGCTTATTCTGCAACATGTGGAGGAATGGCCACCATTCCCGGAACTCCTCCTAACCTGGTTTTCTATCAAATTATGGAAACGTAAAAATAGTAATAGACAGTTTATTTATATTATATTTAATTAGTCGTTATGGCCCCAGATTAAAACTAAATTATGGATCATTTTTGATTTTTAGCTTGCCATTGTCAATGCTTTTAATAATTATATGCTGGATCTTACTGTTGTCGAGATACGTTGGATTCAAGTGAATTTTAGTATTTAGGTCATTTTAAAATTTCATTTTAATTTCAGTGAATCTTTTAAAAGAAAAGTAGATCCACTCAAAGATAAAATGATGATGGACTCGATTGAATTAGAAATCAGCGAACTTGGACCTATAAGGTACTTTCAAATGTAAATATTTTATATTCATTATAATGAAACAGCTAACAACCAGGTTACTTTTTACCATTTCTCAATACAAGTAAAATTAATTAATTAATAATTATAATTATTGTGAGTGATTTGATGTGTGTATGTTATTGCATGTTTCATTAAATTGAATTTTACTACTAAATATTTTAATTATATAATGCTATGCATTTTGTTTATTTATATTTGACAATAATAGATTTGTTTAAATATTCAGATCAAATGTGTTATATTTACGTATGTGGCTATTTATACATACTGTATGTATAAGAAATTGGCTATTTATACTTACTGTATCATGTTGGCTATTTATACTTATTTTTATTATTATTTTATAGTCAGAGTTTATCCGACAAGATATTCTGTCCCCCTATGGGTACTGCTCGTAAGGTTAATAGTCGCAAAGGTACTGCTAAAAATATTCAAGTCAAAACTTTAACAAAGAAATTCTCAATATTATACTTTAAATATACACTCAAACTAAAATTTATTAACACATTCACATTCGTCATCTCCGCATTTCATAACATTTTCAACAACATGATACAGTAAGTATAAATAGCCAATTGCGTATATATACTGTATGTTTAAATAGCCACATACTATATTTAATATATATTATTACAAAATTAGTTATCTTATTCCTTCACCGAATCTCCTAATTTAAATCATTTTTAAAGCGGCACAGCTTCACTACAAAATTGCAAACCAAGAAAAACTTCATTTTATATTTTACTAGAAATTTAGATTTATTACTTTTCAGTTATGGTGAAAAATNACTGATGGGAATTCAGCAATGTTGGCAACTATATTGGCTTTTAATCTTCCCGCTCAAAATCCTTTTCAACATAATGAAAAGGGTTAGAAAAAATGTTTTTATTTTCAAAATTTGATTTTTACCGATTTAGGTTCCAATGATAAACTTATGGACTGGAAATATATTGAAAAAGGATTTGCATGGGGAATCGTGTTTTTGTTTGGCGGAGGATTCGCTTTAGCTGCCGGATGTGAAGTAGATTTTGAAAAATATTATTTTATTGGAATTGATTCTGAGATTATTAGAAATCCGGCCTATCAAAGGTAATTGGTGATTTTCTAACATATTTTACTAGTCTACCACATTATTTATTATTATTACTGATTTCGCTCGGTGTTTCTTTCCTTACTGAATTTACATCAAACACTGTAACGGCCACGATTTTGCTACCTATTCTCATTGAAATGGTAATTATACTAATTACTTTTACAGTTATGAATATTTATATAATTAGTAAAACATTTTTTTAACTATTGAATATTTTAATTTGTGATTTTATTAATTCATTGATTTAGACATTTATTAAAAAGTTTGAAGACTATGAATCAGTACATCTATCAATTTTTTTGATATTCAAGAATTATCGGCATTGCCGTTTTCAAGTGAAAATTTTCACTATGTCGCAGTTTTTTAGTTGGAAAAATTAATGAACTCTACCTAGTAGAACATGTAGTGTTCAAATTTTTGTTAATTGGTGCCCCTATTGTCTAAAAGGTTTGACACGCATGTTGCATCGTGCATTAAAAATGAAATAGGTACCACATTATATTCATTACCGAAAAGTAAAAATTTTATTTTTAAAAATTTTGCGAAAACCCTAACACCGCCATTCGTAATATAAGCAGATTTCGAGGCAATGTTTCCGGAGGATATCCTACATCATCAAATGTGCATGCCGATAACAGCAGGTCTAGTATTAATAAATTATTACACAAATACTAAATCATATTGTAATTTAATTGGTGATGATTGTGCTTTGGGTTTTTTTGAAGAAGGTGGACGAAATTGTCATGCCATTTTATGATATTCACTGTAGAAAATTTCTCGGAACTTTATCTTTTATTGAGGAACGTGAGTTCAAAAAAGGTCAAAATTCATTTCAGATAGAGTTAGGGACCATTACCACTTCTCAGTGCTACTTGTAAGAATTGTGATATTTCTCGACGAATTGAGAAACAGTTACCTATTGTTTTTCATATATTGAGGGGTATGATCTGCATCATATCTTGAAGTATAATCTGAATAATTTTTATTCTTGGGAATTAAATATTATTAGGACTACTACTGAAAAATATATCTCCTTAATCGCGTATATTGATAAACTGCCTGTTCGTTTTATTGACAGTGAATGAGAATATTGAAATCCTTCCATATGGTTATACTATGGATGTGTTATCGATATACCGGTTTCTATGCATGATTTTTTGAACGACTTACCTCTTGCTCTACAGAAAATATGCCAGCCTGGTTTGAAAGTTGAAAAGCTGATGCTCACACATTAGCCCAAGAAGAACCATGTTATCCATTGGAGGTTTCCTTAACTGTTTATCAAACTGGGGGCAATTGTAATTAATGTACATAAAGCAATTAAATTCAAGCATGCACATAGATTTAAATCATACATCGATAAAAATACACATTTGTGCTCAACATTATGTCTACATGTGAGCTGTACTGAGATTTGTATAAATTATTTACCTATATGTTAAATTTGTGGAGAATATGAAAAGACGGATGAATTTGAGGCTATACAATTCAGCTGAAAAGATGATTGTATATTCCTCAAAACCAACTTTCAGAAAATCCATCAGAATTGATCAGAGCTAAGGGTGTTAAATTAGTGGGAATTAAGATTGCTCATAATGTCATTTAAACTGCTATAATAACAATAATCTATTTCCAGTACCACAGACTAGGATATGGTCATGAAAGCACTAACTATAGACGATTAAAAATAATAATCGAATTGTCCAACAACGATGTAAGCGATTATGGGTGGGTAAAAATAATAATCTCGCATTTGGACAGTATTTAGAAATTGATAGCAGGGATGTTGACCAAGTAATTCAGATGGATGTTGATGATTCGGATCAGAATAAAACATAACAATATAAAAAAGCAGTTTTATTTTAAACTGTTGATTTTTATTGTGTGATATTGGATACATGTTTTTTTCAATACAAAATCTGATCCTCGTTAAAATACCCATTGCTCCATTGACCCACATGGTATTTTTTTCACACTACAGTGAGTCTCTTTGGTCTCTTTTCAATACAAAATCCCAGCATCGATTAAAAAGCCATTGTATTTTAAGGTCCCGGTATTTTTTTAATACAAAATCTGACTGTCGCTAAAAAGCTATAGTAATTTAAGGTTCCATGATTTTTGTACGATATTTAGAATATTCGATCTCCATGCGAAATTTTGTGAATTATGTAAATTAAGGACTATATTTTAAAATAAAGAGCTATTTTTAAAATTAAGTAAATGAAGGGCTATATTTTTAAATTAAAGGTTCTATTTAGTAGTGGGATTCAGCCGGTTCGCTAGATACAATGAATGAAAAATATTTGACGTCTACTTGTAGAAAATTTAACACAGTTTACAGTCTAACCAAAAGATGTTAACCATTTTCAGATAGTCTAAGATGAAATAGAATTACAGATTAAAAATAGGTTAGATATTGGAATAGCATTGCATTCTCGTAAAACCGAAGTAAAAATAGTGGATTTCATTGCAAATAATATTAGAAATGAAGTATTTGAGAAAATAATTGCAAATTACATGAAAATAGGTTTGTTTATTGACGAAGCTTCAACAATATCCTCCAAACCGGTCATTATAATTTTTTTAAAGTTGAAGATTCTGTTACACCACCAAGAATTTTCTTAACTCTACTTGAATTAGACAAACAAGATGCAAAAATTATATATCATTCTTTGATGAAAGCTTTAAATAACAATGGATTTACTTATAATTACTTTGAAAAAAATTTAGTTGGATTTTTTTCAGATGGAGCAAGTGTCATGCTAGTTTAAAAAGTAAAATTCTGGAGTCAGTACGAAAATTTCAAATGAATTTCCAAATGTATTAATATTGCATTGTTTAAACCACCGTCTCAAACTTGTTTTGGATGATTCCATAAATGAAATAAAGCAAGAAAACCATTTTTAAATTTTAATTGACAAAATATACACTATTTTTTATCAATCCAATAAAAAATCCAATAAAAAAACCAAATACCAAGCACTTACAACTAGCTAATCCCAGCCAGCTACCAACAAATTTATTATAAATACTTGTCATTCAAGTTATTAAATATGAATCAACAAAGATCTTCCTTCAATTGAATAAGAATTTCCCAATACGATCTAGTAAATAATTTATTTAGATTAAATAAATTGATTGAATTTGTTATATCCAAGCGAATTCCCTACTATAGTCATCTTAACCCTTTTATACGGAGTGTACAATATATTGTACACAGTTTTTTTGCTGAATATCTGTTGTACCTTTTCGAAAATATAATGTGAGAAGTACTTTTTAAGAAAATTGAAATTTGTTCTAGTACATTTTCATAATTTTGGCGCCAAATAGTGACATTTTCAGTATTTTTCAGTTGATTTTGTGAAGAGCACACGCAAAAAGAAAAATTAATTCCCGAATGAAAGGGTTAAAAGCATTAAATTTCCCTAAAATATCTATGTCTTTTAAAATTGGTATTTTAGCGATAAGTACCCGTAAAAAATCATATTCCCCTCTTAATATCAGTACAATAAGATTCCATAAAATCTCTTTAAATGACTATCTCTAATTCCTATTTTCTAAATATCACATATATTTCGCTGTAAAACATCTAAAATCATGTAAAATAATTTGGTCACTAACGTAAATTATTTTTGAAATCTATCGACAAAACCATTTATAATTAAAAATAATTAAAAGGTTAATCACTTCTGGTAATTTAGAATAAAACGACTATTAAAGATTTTATATTACTGTACAATTTCCTTTTAACCGACTAGATCCTCTTGAAAGATTATAAATTCTCCTTAATGTCCATCAGATAAAATTTCTATATTCCTTCAAATGGCCATATTCTACCCTTAACTAATATTCAACTGATTTAATCTCTAGAAATCTAATTAAAAAATCATATGATGAATCAGTAATTTCCCCTCAATAAAGATGGACTTTCATTTGTTGTTGTCGATGTCCAACTCTTTTAAGTCCATATTTCTCAAATTTTGTCATTGATATCCTCATAATCAATAGCATCTTAAATAAAGATAAAATAATTTAAATCATTAACTAGTACCGGCTTTAGGTATAACCGACATAAGCGGCTGCCTAGATTGGAATTTTTTTAAGAGGAGGAAAAATTAAAATTTAAAAATATTTTTTATGTTATGAAAGTTATTTGTTCTTCGTGCTACTAATACCACATTTTATTAAGCTATTTTTATGTAGCACCAAGTTGTTTAAGGCCGGCACTGCGATCACCCCGTGGTAATAGATTACCCAAGCTGATTACCCGACTAAAACGGAATTATTTCAAAATTGTCTAAAGGCATTACTGGCATTAACCCTTTGATATCAATTCCAATTAATTCTAAAGATTTAAAATATGTTATTGTCAAAACATAAAACCAACTAAATGAACATCTCTAATTGGTCATTAACCCTAAACGACTTAACCTTTATATGGTATTGTGGACATTTTTGTCAAAATTATTTTTTAAATGTAAATAACGCCTGAATACAAACTTAAGTTTGAAAAATTTTTCAATGTAAATTCTTCTTTTTTTGAAATTAATAATTTGCCGCTTAATTTATTTTATGGTGTCATACAGATTTCTAGGTATAAAAAAATGCACGTTGACCGTAATGTGGACAAAAATGTCTATAATGAAATTCCTGTTCAAACATGATTTGTTTTTACCTGTTTACAACAAACATATGATTTTTGATTTGACATATGTTTGCAACAAACATATGTTATTTGTTCTAAATTATTATTTTGTGGGTTTTTTGTGCATTTATTTGCTATTCGTCAAGTAACTTGTACTGACCTTTGCTGCGTCTAATTAGAATTTGTTATTTACACATTGCATTGATACGATTACGAAGTTTGAGTCTAATATATTATATTTCAACTTATTTTTCTTCAAAAAAAAATCAAAATTATGACACATCAAAATTTAACCGATGAAGAAATTCAAGATTTAGTTTTTAGTGGTAGCGAAGCTGATCCATCTGATGATGACCATGTTTTTATTGATAGCGAGTATTCGAGTTCTGATCAGGAAAGTTTAGGCGATGTAGAGCCAAATAGTTTTTTATCAATTTGGGTCGCAATCGAGCAGAAAATATATTGAATATGACTCCGGGAATTACTAGGTATGCAGCTAGCCGAATCACTGATATAAACAGTGCATTCATGATATTTTTTCCGAAAGCTATTGAAAATATGATTTTGAAAAACTCAAACAGTGAAGGAAACACCGTTTTTGGAGATAGTTGGAAGGATTTGGATGCAACTGAACTTTATTCCTATTTTGGATGCTTGATTTTAGCGGGTGTTTATAAGTCAAAAAATGAAGCAACTGAAACCTTATGGCATGAACTACGGGTAGACCTTTTTTACGTGCAACCATGCCATTGAAAAGATTTGAAAATATTTCAAAAATTCTTAGATTTGATAAAAACGAAACCCGGTCAGATAGACGTATAAATGACAAATTTGCGCCAATCCGAGAATTGTGAGATGCATTAGTGAAAGGTTACCCATGTTTTATAATCCATCAGAGAATGTGACAGTTGACGAACAACTACTTGGTTTTCGTGGTCGATGTCCTTTTCGCCAATATATAAAAAGTAAACCTGCGAAATATGGGATTAAATTTTGGATTGCAGCTTGCAGCAAGTCTTACTACGCTTGGAAAATACAGCCATATTTAGGAAAACAACCGGATGCTACTCCCGAAACAAATCAAGGTATGAGAATTGTACTAGATTTAGTGAGGGGTCTCAAAGGTCACAACATAACACTCGACAATTTTTTCACATCATATCAGCTTGGCCAAAAACTCCTGGAAAAATCTATAACAATGGTGGGTACACTAAGAAAAAATAAACCAACAATCCCACCAGAAATTTTGAATACAAGATCTTTGCCACAATATACATCAAAATTTGTTTTTACAAAAGATACAACATTAGTATCTTATGTACCTAAAAAATATCGATGCGTAGTGATGCAAAGTACTCTACATTTGTCTGATGAAGTTATAACTAATGAACCTGAAATTATCAAATATTATAATGCCACAAATGGCGGAGTGGATACTTTAGATAAAATGGTATCCTGTTATTCTACAAAAAGAAAATCTAGAAGATGGCCATTCGTTGTTTTTTGCAATATGTTAGATATATCTGCTTACAATGCTTTCGTACTTTACAAGGAAGTTGATTTATCTTGGAATTGTAATAGTTTGAGTAAGAGACGTTTATTTTTGGAAAATTTAGGTGATAGTTTGATAAAACCTCAAATGCTAAGCCGACAAACTTTACCTAGACGACTCGCCGCGAGAAATATTATTCAGGAAGGTCAAAGCAACCAAGATGATGCTGGCGGATCTTCGAAGCCTACAGCTTCGAAAAAAGGCATGTGTTCCACTTGTCCTATCAGAACGGGGAAAATCACAATAAAATGTAATAAATGTAAAAATTATGTATGCAAAAACCATGTAAAATATATTTGTCCTGCTTGTCATAATAATTGAAAAATTAAAGAAATTTATTATGTTAAGTTCATTTTATATTATTTAAAATTTTGAATAGTTTTTTGAATTTTTATTTTTGTTTTATATATTTGAATGTAAATAAAAAAACTAATGAACTTAAAAAAATTTTTGTCTTTGTTACATTTTGATAGAAAAATATATGGTAGACATTTTTGTCCTTAACGCGGTTAGCGTTGGTACAAATGAATACCATTTGAAGGTTAACAAACCCATGGATAATTAATAGAAAATTAATTAAACATTGTTTTAAAAGTAAATCAGAAATCTAAATGAACATTAATTCATCATAACTTAATAAACCTCTAAAACGATATAATTTATTGATTCGTTGCTAAATACTGACTATTTCCGCTAAGGTATTGTAATTTCCCTTAAAACATTGATATTTTGCCAAATAGATCATTATTCGTTTAAATATGTATTATTCAACCAACTAAATTTATCTTAAATGATTTCTATCTTAACCTACCCCTTTAAACATCAATATCCAAACTAATATATCTTTCAGTTTTTCTAAAGATTCCACCCACCTGAGGTCATTCCCCTTTTAATATATCAATTCATCCAATCATAAAACCCTTAGAGAATGTAAAGATTCTTCAAAAATATGAATTTTCTTTAACTGTTACAAATACCCAACATTCTTCCAATTAAATAGTTTACTATCTAATTCCATGTAATAAAATCCCTTTAAAAGATCAAATTCACTAAAATCAAGATTTTCTACAAATCGACAAAATATTTCACCTCATTTCCATCAAATGCCTGACTAGCGATTATATTTTCTCATTGATTGATCATAATTCTTCATCGATTCCCTCAATGATTTTCAAGCAATTATAACATATACTTTTCAAAATAAATCAAAAATTACAGTATATTCTACATTAATTTTCATGTAAATTTCAAATTTATCTTACCAACATCATGTTCTTGATAAAGTTGACTGGTTTCTTAGCTTAAGATTTTCAATAATTTAAAGATCATCAACTTATAAACTGACTAAGGTTCATGGAAATATTCTTAGAAAACATATAGTTATTGAAAAAATAAACATTAAAACCTTGAATTTTAAAATATTTTTTCAATCAACATAAAATTCACAAAATAATTCATTTAAATATTTCCTAAAACCGGATAGTATCAACTCTAAAAAATTATTCTAAAGTGGTAAGAATTGTCATTATAGCGTTAAATGGAAAGATAATTATTCTTTAAACAAGGAAATGGAGATAAAATTAACAATGAAAATATTGATTGAGATAAGTGGTAGAATTATTCATTAATGGATTAGGGTACTATGGAAGATATAATTTCTATATTGAAAAGTTTTTGATGAAAAGAAAACGGATAAGAGGGGAGATATATTAAGTATTAAATGCGTTTAAAATTATTTTAATAAAAAAAATTATCACTTTAATAGAAATATTTAATACATTTATTGATTTGTAAGAGAAAAAATATTTGTGTGACGAAGATAAGTGATTATATATTCAAAAAATCCTGGGGCCTTAAATTACCATGGCTTTTTTAACATGGATCGGTTTTCATGTACAAAAAATATTTCTAGGACCATGAAATACATTGGCTTTTTAGCGAGAATCGAATTTTGTATTGAAAATCCCTGGGACCAAGGAAACTCCCACTATAATAAGAAAGATTTTATGATGTAATTTAAAAAGATCCTGGAACCAAAGAGACTCCCTTACTATAGCCAGAAAAAAATATGATGTAATTTACAATACATAACTATTTGCCTATGGCAGCAATTTTTAAAAAATATATTTTTTTAGGGATGGTTGTGCTACTGTAAGCCACCAACTACCTACTAACATCCTAATACAACATAAATTTTCAATAAACCGGTCATGGTT
>CAUHTR010004219.1:0-32369 GCA_959609185.1 Schmidtea polychroa | reverse complement strand
GAATTTTGTGTTCGGTTTAATCTTAATAATTAAAACAAAGATCACGAGGAGTCAGAGTCAGTACCGACTTTAACAATAATAACCCAACATAATTATTATTATTATTATTATTATTATTATTATTATTATTATTATTATTATTATTATTATTATTATTATTATTATTATTATTATTATTATTATTATTGAATAAATAGTTAAACATAAAAAGTTAAACACCCATTACATGTAAACTGATAAACGAGATCGGAACACAATTCGACCGGAGTTTTTGACTTATTAATAAACATATTGCGTACTTTCCTTGAAGTTGACACTATCCTAGAGTTTCCCTAACTGCTTTCTTATCTTAACTTTATAATTCTTAAAACATTCTGAGTACGGCAATACTAACACAAATTTAGACTCATCATCGTTGCTCAATTTAATTTATTTAACTCATCAGACTCATACACCTCAACAAAATCACACCCAGATTTTAACTCATCAGACTCACACATCTCAACAAGATCACACCCAGATTTTCTCAAAAATGGATCCTTAGGATTTTTAATAAATTTATCAACAGTCTCTTTCACCATAATTACTAAAAAGGATTTTGAATAACCGTTCTTCATTAACAATTCAACCAGGTGTAATGCCACATACATTGGAGAGACTTCCCGTCATCTCTGTATTCGAGTTCGAGGACATTGTAGACCGAAGGCTTTGATCCATATTGGTGAGCACACAGATTAAAATAGGTATGTCTGATTTTAAAATTTTATTAAAAAATTTCGATAATTATTGGGAACGTGTGATTTGTGAGGCGTTGTTGATAAAATCATTGAATCCGAAAATTAAAGTGCAGAATGCAGTAAATACTTGTGTTTTGAGTGTTTTTAAATAAGTTTTTAAATAGGTTTTTTTATATTGTATGTATTGATTGTTGTATTAAATTAAATAATTAATAAAAATTTTTAAATTATTAAATTAAATTTTGAATACTAAAATTTTAAAAAAATAATATTTTAATTTAAGTATAATTTTTTAAAAATAATTAAATGTTTTTATAAAATAAAAAAAAATTTTTTATATATAATTAATAAATTTGTTTAAAATCCTTAATTTAATTAGTTATTATATCCCACCTGATGATGACAGGAAAACTGCCGAAATATATCGTTAAAAGAATGTTTGATTGGCGTTATCTTATTATTATTATTATTATTATTATTATTATTATTATTATTATTATTATTATTATTATTATTATTATTATTATTATTATTATTATTATTATTATTATTATTATTATTATTATTATTATTATTATTATTATTATTATTATTATTATTATTATTATTATTATTATTATTATTATTATTATTATTATTATTATTATTATTATTATTATTATTATTATTATTATTATTATTGTAATTAATATTATTTATGTTATTTTATTTTCTATTCTTATAATATTTAAACATCAAACAATTAAGAAATACTTTCTTCAAGGTAATAAAATTAAAGCGTTTCAAATTTCTTTATTTACACATAGACATCCATTAAAATGTTTTTTATTATTCATATTGATGTGCAAATTAAAACAAAAGTAAGTTGATATTTTTAAATAATTGTTTTAAATGCATAAATTTTATTTTAGAGTGGTAAATATTGGTTAAATTTATATTTATATTTAGTGAATATTTTACTGAATGTTATGTTCTTTTTAAGAAGGATGTTCAAAATATTCAAGTATTCATTTCTATACTAATTTTGTGGTAATCAAGAAGAAAAATAAGAAAATGGCTTCTGTTTTCCTGATCATTTCCCGAGTTTATATTTTGGATATTTGGAATTTTCTAGGAAAATAAAAATAAAATAATTTGAAGTGTTTGGTATTTTATTATATTTGCGGTTCGTATGATATATGCTCACTCATAGTGAAATTAATTTTGCACTTGGCCGACATTTTTGTTTTCTAAATTTCTTTAACATTCACCAATAATATATGTGACATGCAACATATATAACATTTAGGGACAATCATAAATATTTTACTGACTTTATACATTTTGTAATTGGAACTTTTTTTTTTGATTAGCAGCATATTGTAATGATATACAGTAAATGAGTAACAGCAATTGCAAGTGCCGGCTCGAGGTCTCTTAACGCCATTGGCATAGAAATAATCGAGCGCCCTTTTTGTACTGTTTATATTCTCATATATAAAAATAGCACTTATTTGGATTTTTATATCTAAGAAATTAAGACACCATGTACAAACTGTTGTATTTGCGCTTCAAAATAAAAATATCGGGCATCTCCATCATAAAAAATGAAAAAAATATATTATAAATCTCATTATACGAACGTAGAAAAAATATTCTTTTCAATATAAAATCATCTCCCTATGCTCCATACAACACAACACATTTTATGAACAAATGAAGCAAATAATAAAATATTATAATGTTTATAATATATTTATTTCATTGACTTTCATGCTAAAGATTACAGTACAACTTTTCGTGATTTAATTCCAGCAAATTTGGTAATTAAATTATTTTGTAACAATTTTTTTTCGAATATTGAGTGCAAAGCGAGTGCCACTAACTCTTTGGTGCCATTGGCAAATGCCAATTTCGCACTAAGGAAGATCCGGACCATCCTTATTGCAAATTATATTCAAATCGAATAATAGTCCCTTTCAATCTAATCCGAATTATAATTGCTAGGTGTAATTTTTCCAATTAAATATATTTCTCCCTCTTGTTTTTTTTACCTCGGAATATTTTAACTGTTTTAAAATAATGAAAATTAAAATATATTTTACAAAGATAAATATTCACCAATTTTTTCTTTTGTATTTGAATATTTTTTATTTTAAATAACACAGATTAACAAAGATAAGAGTAGAAGATAAAAGTATACTCAGTTTGGATAAATGTCAGCAGTAGCTATGACTAGGATTAGGTTAAAAAGGGTAATTTTATAATCGAAAATTTTCTTTGAATATAATGTGAATGGAAAGGTTTACTAATGTCACTAATAAGTTTCATAAAATTATGAACAATGACCAAATATAATAAAGTTTTTCTTTTCTTTTTTATTCTTTTTTATTCTTTTTTTTCCAATTTAATAACAAGAATACAGTTAAAATGCCTGTAAATTTCATTCATCTTATGAAATTTTCCTATATAATTATTGCATTGGTATTAGTGATGAGCTTCCTAACTTAATAATAGAATAATGTCAAGCTAAAATTGATAGCGTTGACCCAGGAATTTCAGCATGAATTTCTGCTGTACATAAAAACAGACAAAAACAAGGATATTTCGTTTTATAGTTAAGACACCAAAACAAATAATTAAAGGAAAAGATAAATAAACTCGATTTTAAACTTACCAATCCAGTTGGGAATTTGTACATTTTGACTGCAACCAATAAGTGGGATTTTCAATTCAGAAGCAACCAACGCCATATCTTGACTAATTCCATCTGAAATAATAAATGCCACTTCTTTTTTATAATGTTTTTTGTATATTTCGATCTTTTCATGTAACAGTGTTGCTCTTCCGATCGGTTTATTTCTGGGAATTGTCGGCAGTCGAATCCGAGTCAAATGAATATTAATGATGAGATTTTGTGATGGGAAATCTTTCGAATACAAAAGACGAATAATATTCCAGGTCTTATCCTCCTTTATTGTCAATCTTGGATTGCCAAATATTACAATAATGTAGATGCGAACAACGGGTTTTGGAGAATCGGAAACAATAAAATGGTTTTGTGTGAAAACTAACCCGATGTTCAAACAATAGTAAATGATCTTTGTAAAACATAATAGAAAGATAAACATTAATAAATTTTTCTAATTTTCTAATATTAATATAGGTTTTTTTTTAACCAATCGGATCGCTGGATTTTAATATATGGAAATTGTATTTTTTTATTATTATTATTATTAGTAATATTATATTTATTTGTTTTGGTCAGAAAGAGAAAAATTATAATAACGTAGTAGAATTAATTAAAGACGGTGAACGGGAGCGATTTAGAAAAGAATGATAAACCAATATATATTCACTTGAAAACGCAGTGACGAAAATTCGTGAGTATCAACAAACATCGATATATTACTGATTTATAGTCTTCAAACTCTCTTTTTAATAAAATCAATGGAAAAAATAATCAGTGATGAAATTGAAAGAAATAAAATTTCTTATATATATATATATATACAAACGTGATTTGTTCGACTTGGCTTAATTCTGGCGCACAATCAAGTATTATAGAAGAATATTTTGAATTTTTTATAATGATTGTTAACTTCTTTGTTACAGCTTCTAATAATAATTCAATGATTTGGTTTTGAAAATGAATTCCCAAATAATGTGGCATATGACTTTTTTCGTTTTGATGTCTGTACGTTTCTTACATGCTCTGTTAAATTTAGCTAACATTTCTACAGCTTTCATGAAATTTCCATTGTTTGCATGGTATAACTCGGTCGATGTTCGCGAAATGCTAAACACTGACCAGATATAAATTGAACAATAATGACACGTCATTGTTGTGTTTCCATTTCATATTATGTTTGAAGCTCTTTATCTATTTTGCAGTTCTTTTGCACATGCAATTTTAATTCACACCACTTTTTTGAACATTCGATATGTTGTGCACTGTTTTCATGTTGAACAAAATACGTTGTTGCATGTCGCCAATCAGAATATCTCGCGGTACATACATAGCCTTACAAATATTAATATGAAAATTTTTAAATATATATAACTTGCTCATTTTATTTTTATAATGAAGCTGGTCCCCAGGTAACACTGCAAAATATTTACCGGTCCTCACACCGAAAAAGTCTGAGTAGCACTGATTTAATACTTTCGTTTCAAGCATATACTGTAAATGTTAATTTTCTGGGGAAAGTTTATGTCAGGTGAAGACGCTTTTTCTTTTCTCTCTGTACATTTGAAAATTTGCCTTATTCTCGGATTGGTTTATTAAGTTAGGGAAGTCCCTAAAATTTGACAGACTTTATTTCTCGTAAACAACAACTGATGATTTTGAATAAAAATTAATTTAAAAAATGTATAACTTAAATAAATTTAATTAAATTAAATTATTAATTGTTTGTTTTTAACTAAAAATCAAATCGTAAAAGATGTCTAAAGTTTGCAACGTGACAGTTAATTAATCAAAAAATTATTTAACAAATAGCAAATAATGAATTTTTAATTAATTCATCACCAAGCGGGTATTTTATAAAGATTAAATTATATTTTTTTTAATTTCAAATTGAAATTCTAATTTAAATTTTCATTGAATTAAAATGTTTCCTATAACCTAATTAAAATTTAAAAATTTATATTTATTAGAATATATATATATATATATATGATTCTACATATTAAATTCTTTCCTTCACATTTTCTAATATTTTATTTTTAATAATTAAAGTAAAGGTTGTTTATTTATCCGTCTTTTGTGTACATTATTTTTTTCCTTTCATTATTTTATATTATATTGGTATAAAGATTGTTAATGGTTGGAAAGGCTTATATATTTTTCATTATTTGAGTCTTGTTATTGAATTATTTTTATTTAACAAATATAAAACTTAGATCCCTTCACATATTTTTTTAATTTTTATATCTTAAATATATATTAAATATAAATATATATTAATTAAAAAAAATTTACAAATATTTTAATGTTTAAGAAATATGATTAAAACCGAATAAATATGATAATAATATAATAATATAGAATAATAATTACTTTAATTATTAATCAAATAACTTGACACAAACTTTTCTTATTCAATTAATTTAATACTTATTAAAATAAATATTTCATTTTTATTTAAAAAAATTGTTAAATATTGAAATTTGAAATTATTTTTTATTAATAAATCCAAACAGATGCGCTGGAAAGATTAATTATATTATTCTTCAATGTAAACATTTACAATAATTAAAGAGTAGCCTTACTCAATTAAATTTGTTTTTCCGTTCTTAAAATTTGTCCGTATAATTTTTGTTGACTGGATTAGCTAAACAATGAAAACAACAAATCAGTTTGTTATGAAATTTGGAATAAAAGTTTACTTAACAGATTTCATTAAAAAAGAAAATATTTTTCAGTAATTTTTTTGTATAAAATAATATTATTATTTCTGTTAACATTCAGTTGAAGTCAACCAAAATCATACTAAAGATAAAATTTATTTCATTTCTTCTAAATAATAAAAATAGAAAATGTTTATATATGGAAATTTCTGTGTTTATCTAGATAATTATTCTGATTTTCAGCTGTCCCTCATTTCGGTTTATGGAAATTTAATATTTTATTTTTATAAAAATTTTTTAATTATTTACAATTAATTAGAAGTTCTTTACGCTTTCTATTTGAATATTATAAAAGAAAAAATATTAATTAAATACAATAAATTGTTTATATAAAGATTTCCACTGATATTTATAATTAATTTTATTTAATTATTTAAATTAATATTTTTAATTTATTACACAAAAATGATGTTTCGTTTTATACTAATTAAAAATTTGACAGCATTTGAAAATTGCATTAAAACATTGACATAATCCTGAATTTTAATTAATAATTTGATGAATTACCAGTGATTTGTTTAAACTACTATTAGTATTATAATTAAAATATTATTGATTTATGTTTATTTTTTATAAATTTTAAATCACAAAATTCTGTTGTTAAAATTTCATATAAAATAATTATTTTTTATCCAAATATTTTTTTAAATAAATTCCCAGAATTCCCAACAAAAAGAAATTCCCAGAAAAATTCCCCAGAATCTAACGTCAGTAAATATGTGATAAAAAATATCCTCATTGACACTCGATATCACCTAAGATTCTTTGTGTTAAATTTCTGTATCAAATAGATCCGAAAGAATTATTATTTATACATAATTATTGTAAAAATAAAAATTGCAGGGAATCTTTGCACGAGAGTTTCATCCGTTTCAACACCAATCATAAATCGCGTTCTGCACGGATATGCGTCCTAAGAACGGCGGGAAAATATTGCGGAAAAATAGTTTGTGAATGATTCACATAAAAGTAACGATATTTATGAAGATGAATTGAATAATCATCAAAATCAAGATCAAAAAATATTTCTATGATTTATGGACATTATCCATAAGCAATAATTAATTGTAAAAAATGAATTTATTAAAGGAATTTATTGAAAAAAAAATCTGATGGAAAATACAAATTTATAAATTACATTACTTAGTTATATTGTAGGGCGTCTTAAATTCATATTCGGGTCGCAATTATTATTATTATTATTATTATTATTATTATTATTATTATTATTATTATTATTATTATTATTATTATTATTATTATTATTATTATTATTATTATTATTATTATTATTTTTATTAATTTATTGTTTTTGAAAGATTATTTATTTATTTTAATAAATATCAAATTTTATGTTAAATTTTTTTGAATTTGAATTTATTGTTAACTTAATATATACAACTTTTAAGGATATGTTCAAAAATTAACATAAATAATATTAAAAAAGATTATTATTATTTAGTTTCGAATTCAAAAACCAGTGGGACACAAAATCTACTTTGTAATATTTGCAATTATCTTTTGAATTGCATGTTGAAATTGTTCAGAATCATTTTGATAATTTTCACAGTGAAAACCTTTGGATTCAAAAATTCTAGTTATGTTGAAAATACAAGATAAATCTTTTTAGGACTTTTGAGTTTTAGGTAATTTAAATTTTAATGATGTTTTTATTACATTTCAAAATTTCAAAAATAGTAAAATAAAGAAATATATTTTTTTGACACTTGGTGCCTTTATTTTAAACTGGTCAATGAAATTATTGATTAAAAAAATTAAAAAAAATTATTTATTTATTATTGATAATATAAGATATTTTGAATATTAAAATAACTATTATAATTAATTTTTTAATAATTTTAATAATAATAAAAAATGTTGCTTTTTTTCCAGAGAAATTCTTCATATTTATTTAAATATACTTTATATATATAACATAAATCTATTAGTAAAATCAATAAATGCTATAATAAATTATCATCAAAATGTTACGATTATTTATAAAAGAAACCACACTGTCTTCAAGAGAAATTTTATTTTTAAACTGTCAATTAGATGAAAGGTTATTGTTAAAATTAAGAATTGACTGCAGAAAGTAATTATCAAATATATCAATAAATCTTTTCGTCTGTATAGTGTACTGTTATATTATACGTTTTTTGTTGTAATTAAGTAATTCTGAATAGGAATTACAATGTAGAGTTATTTTTGGTACTATCGCGTTTATCGCACAAACAAGGTAAATTGAACTATATAGTGTAATTCCATATAGTAAGTTATTGCTATAGACTCTATAGTATAGAGCAGGGCTTTTCAAACTGGGGTCCGTATCGATTTTAAATATTCTTAAACAAATAATAAGATGCACACTATTGATTCAATTTTTGTGTATGTCTGTGTTATTTAATGATTTTTATTGCATTTAATATCAGGTTTTACAAACGAAATAGTAATTTTTTAGTAAAATGGTCCGTAAACTAAGCGTAATAAAAATTAGGGGTCCCTTGTTTAAAAAGTTTGAAAAGCCCTGGTATACAGAATTACATAAATACAAAAAAATTAGATGAAACATTTAAAAAATGAAGATTAAGATTAAGACTGGAAAATTTATTCCAGTCTTCAGTCAAATCAGAAATAAAACACATATTTTACCGTTATTCTAATCTTGATATTAAAATTTATACTAAAGTTTGGAGATAGTTCAAACACACTCGGTTACAATAAGATCAACTTCTATTGCAATTCACAAAATCTTATCGATAAAATAAATTATCCCTTACTTACTACAGGATTCGAGAAAAGTAGATAGAAAAAGTCCATATATTTTCCGAAAACTTGATTACAATTCAAATCCAAAAGTACGTTTCTATTACTGGAGATTTGTCGATAGGATAATAAAGACCATTTAGATCGGTTTTCATTTAAAAAAGATAAGGTATTTAAAAGACCATCAACTATAGAATTAATTATTAATAATAATAATAGTAAAAAAATAAATAGATCAATTCGATTCATCTCTTTTTGAATCTAAGGACAGATTAGACAATATTTCTATAAATTCCTGGGACGGAATACATGACAATATTTTTTTTGAATCCAGAGATGGATTACCATTAGATGCATTACTTGATGATTCTATTTTTTTAGATACCTGGGACGGATTACCAATAAATGATGTAGGGTGAAATTTACCAATTATTCAAAGAGATTTGCGCAGTACCCACCAAATATTAAGTTTAGACACTAATGATTTAAATATAAAAGAAATTATATTTCCTGAATCTTTAATTATTAAACTACGAGCTATTATTAACGAATTAGGATACGTCAAAATTCAATTTGGAATTTCAATTGAATTTAAAAAAGATGGGGAAATTAAAACTAATAACATATCAAATAATCCGAAACCTTTAACTGATTAGTTTTTTGATGAGGGAATAAGATCATTTAATGAAAAAATACAAACTATCACTGAGTTAGGAAGTAGTTAGGTTATTAATAAAATAACTGAGATTCATTTCACAATCATAAAAGTAAGTAGAATAAGTAGGTTAAGTGGAAAAAGTTTTATAGAAACACCTTTATATCTAAAAAATAAAAAATGTTTAGTCAACATTAAAAATAAAGATAATTTATGTCTTTTATATAGTTTTTTAGCTATTCTAAAAAAAGATGAGATTACTCAGGGTATAAACCATAGAGCAAGTAGTTACATGTGCTTTTTTAAAAGAGTTAAATTATAAAAACATAGATTTACCAGTGAAATTGAACGACATTAGGAAATTTGAATTCAAAAACCCAGGATTGATAATTAATTGATTGATAATACGAATCAAATAAGATAAATGAAAACGATTATGTTGTGAAACATCCTCATTTAGATATTATACATAAGTCAAAAATATTAGAAGGAAAAATTATTAATTTATTATTATTAAAAAAGGGAAATAAAAACCATTATGTTGCAATAGATAATTTTAATAGATTAATGAATTGTAGCATAAACCCTAGTTGTAATACGATAATTCGGTTAGTATGATGCCAGCGCTGTTTAAATGGGTTTAAATTAAACTAGTGTTGAAAAAACATGAAATTTTATGTAAAAAAAACCAATTAGGAACAACACTTTACACATTCCCAAAAAATAAATTAATTAAATTTACTGACTGGTCAAAAACAGTTACATCTCCATTTATTATATATGCAGATTTTGAGGCTGTTTTATCTACTGATACTATACATTTTCAACGATATTTTTTCTCTCTGCCGGTCTTTTACTAATCAACAATTTCGATGGATCTAAATCTTAACAACAGTTTATAGGATTAGAATATATAGAAGTTTTTAACCGCTGTTCGAGATATATTGTTACTTAAAGTATTACCATATTATTATAAAATTGCAACGAAACCCATTAAAAAATTAATATCTATTGAACAGCACCAATTAGATAGTTCAACTATTTGTTACTTTTGTCTGAAAAATATTGTTGACTCCGTTTAAGACCACGATCATTTTACTGGGAAATATTTGGGTGCGGCTTGTAGCACATGTAATGTAAATAGAAAAATTAATAAAATTTTGCCTATTGTATTCTTGTATAACTATTCTATCATATAACTTGAAGGGATATGATATGCACCACATTCTTAAATATGGTTTAAATAAATTTAAAAATTGGTCATTAGGTTGTATTCCTATTACAACTGAAAAATTTATTTCGTTGATTGCGCATTTAGGTAAAATTAGTTTAAGATTCGTTGATTCTTATCAGTTTGTGAATGATTCTTTAGCAAAAGCTGTCAAAATTTTGAATACATTGCCCTTAACCAATTCCGTTTTTACAGATACTATTTTTCCTGAGAAAGGTTTTGCTACTTCATTAGATATTCCTCAAACTACTTACAAGTTACCTCCAATATGGGAAGATGTTATTGAAGTCGAGTATGAAAAGCACAGGAGATATGGGTTGAAACTAAATATGTAAATTTATTTGACTATATGATGATATACTTAAAACTTGATTGTTTTCTTTTGGCTGATTTCTTCCAACAATTCCGTTTGAAATCTATTGCTCACAACAGATTAGAACCAGTGAAATATTTTGGAATTCCTGATATGCCTTGGTTTTCTTCTTTAATGTCGTTAGATGAACCGATTGAATTGATCACTGAAAACGAAATGTTTATTTTTTATGAGGGTGGAATAAGAGGTCTTAGTTTTGTAAATAAAAATTTTGTAAAAACTGATGAAAGCACAGAGTTACTTCATTTTGACATTAATAATCTTTATGGATGGGCTTTAAGTCAACCATTACCTTGTGGCGAATTTAGTTGGGAGCTTGATGGATGAGTTTAAATCTTGAATCTTTGTCTTATGGATAAACTCTTGAAATTGATCTAGTAATTCATTCTGAGCTTCATGATAATTTAGATGATTTCCCTGTTGCTGCTGAAAAATGAAACCAGTTGGGTCAAAGGTAGAAATATTGTTATTAACGCATTATCCAAAAATTAATTATGTGATTCATTGGAGGTTATTGAAATTATACTTGGCTCTTGGTGTTAAAGTTACACATATAAATAGGACAGTAAGGTTAAAACCATCTCCTGTTTTTAAAAAATATATTGACATACAGAATTAAGATGAAAAATTAAAAATACTATTGAAAAAAACTATTATAAATTATTAAACAACAGTTTGTAAGGCAAAACTGTTGAAAATCTTAAGAGAAGGATGAATCTTCGACTATGAACTACAGATATTAAATTAGTTACATATACTTCTAAACCTACTTTTAAAAAATCAATTAAAATTGATGATAACTTAATAGCTGCACTGTTAAATCCTTTTTCTATATGTTTAGATAGACCAAGTTACATTGGACAATTTGTACTTGATCTATCGAAATTTAGAATGTATGAACTCCAATATGTTGATTTAGAAAAATACCGTAACGAATTCAACTGTAAAATAAATATCGTTGCAGGTGATACAGATTCTTTTTTTCTCGAAATAATTAATTGTAAGCTTGATTTTCTTTTACCATCCATGATCAGAGATAATTTGCTTAACACATCTAATTACGATCCTTGTCATCCATTATACATTAGGATCCTTGAGTCTGTCATTGGAAAGTTCAAAGACGAGAATAAAGGACTTAAATATAAGGAGTGGGTTTTTCTTAGGCCTAAGTGTTATAGTTTGTTGGGTGATGACGAGAATAAAAAGGCTAAAGGAGTAACATTGAAAGGTAGTGACATAAAACATCAGTCGTACCTTGATTGTTATAATACTAACAAATTTTTTCTATACCGCAAACTAGAATAACCATCAAAATCATCAGATATTCACTAAATAAAATAAAAAAACTGCACTTATCAACGCAGGTGATAAAAGGGTTTGGGTGGAGGAAAATGTTAATTATGCATATTGACATGTAAGATTATCAAATAAAGAAATTACAATCAGAGAAAATGATGGAGAAATTGCAGACCTGGAAAATGATGGAGATGAACTTATAGACATAGATGATGTCTTGTTGTTCGATGACGATGATGTTGATTATTATTAAATAAACTTTATTACTTTTGTCTTGTTAATTTTATGTTTTAAAGTACTTGTTCTTTTTTATATGTTGTTATCTTTAGTTGTTAAGTATTTGTTTGAAATATTATTACTATTATTATCATTACTATTATTATAATATTATAATTATTACTATTACTATTATCATTATTATTATTATTATTATTATTATTATTATTATTATTATTATTATTATTATTATTATTATTATTATTATTATTATTATTATTATTATTATTATTATTATTATTATTATTATTATTATTATTAAAATTTGCATCTAAATTTATCTTTAAAAATTATTTCATAAAAATTTTCATTTCTCAAAAGCCGACTATTATTCAAACTTTTTGATAATAAATTTAAAATTCTTACTTTAATTTTAAAATATTACTTTAATTTACTTATTTGGTTGCTTTAATTCAATTAAAGACTATAATTTACTTTAATTTAAAATTTTAGACCCTTATTTATCATTAAATTACCATGCTTTTTTGCATTGAAAATCCCAGGACCAAGGAGACCCACCCTAATTATACTTAGAAAATCCATGCTTTTTAAGTGTAGACTAATTTTGTATTAAAAATCCCCGGATCAATCGAACCCCCCTCACTATATTCAGAAAATTCCATGCTTTGTGAATTTTGAATTGAAAATATCCTGAGACCTTAAATTACTATGCTTTTTAGCGAGAATTGAATTTTGTACTGAAAATTAGTGGATCAATGGATATCCGACCCCTCACTATAGTCAGAAAAAGCCATACTTTTTTTAATGAGTCAGATTTTGTATTGAAATTCTTAGGATCAATTGAGACCCTCTCACAATAGTCAGAAAAATCCATGCTTTTTTAACAATAATTGAATTTGGCATTGAAAATGCCAGAAAAAATAAGCGTGGCCCACTGCAGCAAATTGGCTTTTTTTTAGTACAGGGCTCCTTTTGTATTGAAAAAAATAAGCGTAGCACACTGCAGCAATTATGTAACCATTGAGCAAAAAAAATTACTGCTTCAGTAAGCCACAAACTACCTACTATACTTTTTTTATTTTACGCTTTTGCTCAAAATAAAGTTTATATGTGATTTATAATGGTAGAGCAGCTTCGAGTTAATTTGTCTCTTATCGTTTATATGTTAAAACTCAATCTTATCCGGAATCAAATCCAGTTACTTTGTGACTAGGTCGCATAAAATATCACAATATGTCTACCACTCTTATATAAATACATTTGATATCATTCAAACTAGGTGTATAAATAGTGTAATAATTATAGTTTGTTACGGATTCCCACAGTAGTAAGAAAGTCAACAGAATCAAATGATTTTGGTTTTTCAATGAATAATTAATATTTGATATTCAATACGATTTCTAATTGCAGATTAGTTTTGAGCTTATTCTCATCTTTTGTCCAATTTAGCATTAACCATATTTTAATATTTTAATATTTTAATTTATCTTATTAATTTTTTTATATTTTATAATATTTCACGATTTCAAATAATTTTTTTCTTCTTTTTTTTATTTACTATAATACATATTTGCATAATTAGATTTTTTCGAAATTTCTACAATTCCAATTCTAAGAAATTCTATAATCCTTTGAATACCGGCGTGACCAATGAAAGGTTTTTGCATCATTACTTAGAACTTATAATAACGAACATTTTGAGATATAAATAAATTTTTTTTATCATATTCTCATGGGCAGATAATTGAGTTACAATTTCAAAAATAGGCCTTTTCAAAGTGAAATAAAACATTGAAGTTGAAGTTAAAAATTTATGAAACATAAATTGTTTGATAGAACAACTATCGATCATATATGGATAGAAAAACTTCATAGAAAATCTAAATAGACCTAAATATTTTTCAAAATAGTAAAACCTACTTTTGAAAAATTTTGAATTTTTTTCTTATTAATTTGAATAATTTAGAAATCTCTGAACCAAATTTGCAAAATTACATGGTATTTTTATTTTTTACAAGATGCAAAAAATACAAAGTTTAGCTTTTAGAACTTTTCTAGAAAAAATTTGATATAAATAGCCAAAAAATAAAATAAATAGAAATTTTATAGCATTTTTTAAAAATAGTTTTTCTTCTAACCCAAAAGATTTTTCAAATTTTTTAAATGTGTAAAAAATGATTATCATGAAGTAATCCTCCAAATAAATTTACTTTAGTTGTAAAAAAAAATTCGGGACTCAAAGGTATAAATGATGATTTTTAACATTTTTATTTTCATTTCTAAAAATAATTTTAAAGTATATTTAACCACCAAACAGAAGATATGAAATGGGAAAAAAACATTATAAGAAATTTTAAAAAAGAAATTTTTAAAAGAAATTAAAAGAAATTTTTACTCATAGAAAATATTACAACATTAAAACAACAATACATGTATTAAAAAAGAAATCTTTGTTTATTTTTAAACGGAAATAAAATTTCCGATTCGTGTTTTGGCATATTAGCAATATAATCGATAAAGTTCTATTAGGGAAAAGTTTCTTTAAATTTATATTTTCTTAATATTTTCTACCAATCAGAATCAGGGTCTAGTGGAGAGTGTAAAGAGGTATATACTATACTGTATATTTATTATATTTTCAAGTGTTTTTGTTTATTTAAAATGTATCAAATTTTATGTTTAATGAAACGTTTAAACAAAAATAAATTCGTTAGATTTGACAAGTAAACACCACTCTTTGGAAGTCAAGAGGAAATCAACGGTTTTTGAGGGGAAATTATTTTTCGGTTTTGTAAAAACAACACGTGGAATCATTTGTAAGAAGTATGAAAAGTATTTATAAAAATATTTAGTTAATTATTTCATGCAAAACAAATAAAAATAAGTTATGCGTAAAAAATTCAATTTAAATTTCAAAGATTTTACTTTGTTTAAATTGATGGTAATGAGATAAAAATTTAATTTAATTTAATTTATACATCAATTTTAATAATTGAAAATTTTAATAGAATTAATAATTAAAAATTGAAGAATAAAATTGAATAATAATTTATTTATTTTTAATAGAAAATGAATTTAATTTTGTTTTAATTCTGCGAAAATAATCAGTCTGCAACAATTGATGGGCATTCGGCCGTTTCATGGGATTCAACTCAAGCATTGAATATATTATATTTTCCATTTCCTTATTTTCTAAGTAAAATGCTAGATGTTTTTTTAAAACAGATTTTTTATTTGTGTCTTCAATTTTACGTTTTTTCTTCAGTTCATATCCTTCTGGCCAATTCGTAGCCGTTATTTCTCCACAATATTTGGTAATTATTTGATATAGTTCTATATCTGTATTTGATTTGAACAGAGGATTTTTTGAGTACATTTCAAAGAAAATAGCTCCCAAGCTCCAAATGTCAATCGCATAATTATAATACAAACTGTGTAACAACATTTCTGGACAACGGTACCACAATGTTACAATATTTGTTGTGAATTTCGTTTTGGTCATTTCACTCTCTCTTGCCCATCCGAAGTCAGCTATTTTCACAACTCCAGATTTATTTATTAGAATGTTTTCCGGCTTCAAATCTCGATGGAGATAATTTTTACTGTGAATGAAATTTAGGCCCATTAAGATCTGTTTTATAAAAGATTCTGTTTCGGAGAAATTGATAGTCAGGTCGGATATCCATTGATATAGACTGTAATCGCAGAATTCGAATATTAAATATAAATCTGACCTATAACCTTTCGTTCCATATTTTTGTCTATAGCAGATATCTGTTAGTTCAACTATATTTTCATGCTTCAATAATTGCAGAGCCTTGATTTCTCGAATAGTGAGAATATCTAAATGATCTTCATCATTTTTATGCTTGAGCTGTTTAACTGCTACTATTTCTTTGGTAATATTATTAACTGCTTGATGAACTTTACCAAACGTACCTTCACCCATAATTTTAACACTTTCGTATTTACTGATACATGTCAACCCTGACGGTAAGATCGGCACTTCACAGGCATATTTTAGGAATTCTTCAGTTTCGTTTTTATTTGTTTCAAAGAGCTTTGCAAATATATTCATCTTCTTAGGTTTATATTATTAAAAAAAATTTTAAATAGAACTAAAAATATGTTTTAATTAACTTAATCAAAGTTTAACTGGTTTAAAATAAAAATTAATTCGATTTTAAAAATTAATAAAATTAAAAAATTAATAAAATTAAAAAATTAATAAAATAAAAAATTAATAAAATTAAAAAATTAATAAAATTTAAAAATTAATATAAAAATAATACTTAATAATAATACTTAATAATACTTAATAATACTTATAAAATTTTTATTCAATTTAATTAATTAAATTTAAAATTTATTGAAATAGATAGTTGTGAATATTAGTAAGATCTAAAGAAAAATTCACAAAAATATTAATACATAGATACAATCAAAATTTAATGTGAATGAGAAAAATTCCTGGTGCACCAGTGAACCAAACTATAATAATGAACCATTCGATTGAACCTCAGCCTCTCATTTTATTGTGATCAAAAAGTCATTGACGTTGAATCGTAGACTTTGAGTCGTAGACGTTAAGTCTACGTTATTTTCCATATTTCTAAATTATTCGGTATTGAAGCAAGTTTTACAAAGTGCATAGTATTTTGTTTCATGATATAATTAAAATGATTTGTGGTTTTTACTTTCAATTATAAATTGAGGGATTTTTTATTATTATTTTCCATTTGTAATTTATTTTATTATCGGCGTAGAATTCTGTTTACCATATTTCATGTTTGTAAGATATTTTTAAATTCACAAAAAAACATTTAAATTAATAAAATTAAAATTTTTAAATATTTTTAAACTAAAATAGATTTCATGAAATTTATTTAATCAAATAATTTAAAATTCTAATAAATATTTTAATAAAATATTTAAAAATAAAATAAGTTTATNTCAAAGCAACTGTAAAATATTTTTAAATGCTTTAATTGAAAATATTTAAAATTTTAAAATTTAAAAAAAAATTACATTAGTTCTGTTATTTCTATAGTAATAATTGAAAGTTAATAAATATTTGAAATACTTGAATTGGATGTGTGGTCCTTTATAGAACTTATCTTGCAGTATCATTGTAATATAAAGTGAATACTTACTAAAAGTGACATTTAATATAAATAAATAATTTTATAATTAAAATATATTTATACGTATCAAAGCAAATTTGATAATTGTTAAAAAATAATAAAATTATAAATTGATAAAAATTCACGTTTTGTTTTAAAGAACTAATTAAATAAAATTGAAAAATTTCTGGAAAAACCAAAAAAAGTTAATTCTGGTTGGTTAATTAAGACAGTGATTGATTATAAATATAGATCGCAAAATCAGTTTTACCTATATAGAATTATACGCTATTAAAAACATTATCGAAACGGATAAGGTTCTTCTAGTCTTACATATTTGTATTTTTTGTAACTTGATACAGAGGTGTAGATCGTATGGGAATGTTTCTTCTGAACAACTTAAATTTAATTATAATTATAATAACTGTACCTGTATATTGTATTAATTGTTGAGGTTTGACAGCTTAATAAAAGTATTAAAATATTGATTGTTATTTTGTTTTATTATTATCTTTTATTATATATTTAATTAAAAATATGTATTTTGAAACGCAACAACAATTATTATCACTGAATAATTTCGCCCCCCCCCTGAAAACGAGTAAACAAACTCATGACAAGACAAATAGGTTATTATGGTAATTATGTCAATTATGATTAATGCAGTCATATATTTAAGATATTTTTAACAGAGTACCACACCAAGGTGGGTCAATTTAA
The DNA here is from genome assembly GCA_959609185.1 of Schmidtea polychroa. Classification (NCBI taxonomy): domain Eukaryota; kingdom Metazoa; phylum Platyhelminthes; order Tricladida; family Dugesiidae; genus Schmidtea; species Schmidtea polychroa. The sequence goes on along the minus strand of CAUHTR010004219.1, from coordinate 13,840 downwards.
GTTTTTATACATTGCTTAAATTTATTCTCTATTGTCATTAATAGTTAAGTAAAATGAAGATTTTTAAAATTATAGTTTATAAAAATTTTTTAAATTTTAAAATTTAATAATATTTTTTTTGGTAAAGTAAAATGATTTGTAGAAGTTGTTCAAATAATACTGGATGTTTGGTAATAAATATAAATTAATGAATTATTTTAAAATCAGTCAGGATTTACTAGAAGCTCTGCCTTCTCATACGATATATTAAGAAAGTTCTCCAAAATATACAAAATTAATTAAGAAATTCAAAAAAAATATTAAAGAAATTAATTATTTGCTAAAAAATACTAAAAATCCAAAATATTTGCTATTCTTTAAAATTCATCACGAATGTAGGTGTGGGCAACAGTAGTATGCTTTTCCTTATTACAACCGTCTGTATTGCAGCATTTTATTTCACCTCCTTCTCCAAAATCTTCTAAATTTTCAAGGCCTTCAAAAGCATTAACTATTCTATTATGTAAATTTTCTTTTTCTCTCAATATTTTTCTTTCAAGAAATCCTGCAACCTCGGGTGCAAATTTGCATTCCAGTAACTTCTTGAAATCGCACGTTTGGATGGGACAATTTGATGTACATCCTCTGAGTATGTATCTCATTGTAATAAAAGTGCTGTCTGATTTGACCTAAAATTACAATTACCATGAAATTAGTATTCAAAAATGTACTAATTAAATATTGTCAGATATTATAAATAAATAATTTTTATTTAAGACTTAGTATTTCTGCTAAAATTTTTAAATGCAATTTAAAAAAAAATAAAGAATGAATGTTTTAAAAATAGAAAATTAAATTTAAAAAAAGTTAAAAAAATATTTAAAACGTTAATTGTCTTGTCATGAATATAAATGAAGTCAAGCATAACTTTCTGAAATGGAAAAAGGGTGAGATGGGCAAATCACCAAATTGGTAGTTGATGTTATTTTTCAATATCATTTCAGTTTTTGTTTTAAAAGATGCAAATTAAATTCAAATAGTAAATTTTTTGCTTGGTTTAATAATTTTTTGGCGTGCGCATTTATTAGTTATAACGCTCAAATCTTAGAGGGAATGTTGTCCTGATCTACTAGGGTTTTTTTACTTTCTTAATTTAAAAATTGTTTGTACCAGCTAAATATATATATATATATATATATATATATATATAGCCACTTTCTGAACTTTTCTTAAAATGAATGTTTTAACACAATGGTAATTCTAATTCGTCACAAATTACTTTGCATCGTGAAGATAATAATAGTTCTGTTAATGAAATCGTGTTTCTTTTTGAAATTTAAATGAGATATTGGCAAAACTGGTCTGATAAAACATGAAATAGTTACAGGTAGGCAATCTATTGTTATTAATCCAAGACACGAACTAATGCAGTTTTGGGGAAATCAAAAAGAATATTAAAGAACCCGAGAAAAAGACATAATTAGAAAATGTGGATTCCCTTGAAAATCACCGTTTGTCTGCGTTAAAAAGAAAGATAAAGTAGAAATCCAATGAAATTAACATAATATACAATAATATTACAAACGCAAAATTGTTTTTCTCTGAAAATAAGTGCGGTCAAAGAAGTCTTACTAAAACATGTGTATGTTTTGGGGCACTTAATTAAAACAAATCATTGTATGAATAAAAGAAATAACCAATTGAAGAATAAATCATTCCCAATGAGCGGTTTTCGTAAATTATCTTATCTAAATACATCAAAATAAAATAATTGGATATTTACATTTCACTGCCTGCTTCGGTATTTTCTTCGGTGTCGTACAAGTTGACTTCAAATATTCATTTTCTCTTAAGAAATTCGATAGGATAACGAAAAATCTTTAACTAATTTTCTTTTTATTCTTTATTTTATGTTATATTTAAAGCAACGTAAGAATTGTGTTTAATTTTTGTTCAAATAAATAAATAAAAATTACTAAAAATAGCAATTACTTTATATTTCATCAATCCATGGGCAGTGAAGCATTTAAAATCTGGCTTCACGCACTCGGTCGAGGCTAGAGTGATATTGGACTTTTGGAATGGAAAATTTAAACAATCATTAGTGCAAGTGCTATTTAGAAAAGTTGCTATTTCTTTCGCCTTTCCGGTCTCAGCTTCATAGCAAGTACTCTCGCATTCGTAGCATTTTCCACGGCGAGCTTCATTTGGCATAATGAAAAGGTGAAGAAATAAAATCGCATAAAAACATTGTTGCACATTCATTTTGAAAGAATTTCCAATACAAAAATTCTAATAGGAAATTTATCGTTCGCTTTTATAAATGAAAATGAATATTTATGATAATTTTTCCGAAAATTTAAATTTGGGATTCGAGCTAAAACTGTGAAAAAAACAGTTAATGCAAAGTGTCAAAAAAACTGGTTTACAGTAAGTAACTTGGACGTGCTTGGAGTCAAATTTCAGTTGACTGATTCGAACAACGTGTCCGTTTGTTACAATGTATATTTGCTCGTTTTTGTTACTAACTTTGTTTATTGAAATTATTCGTGTTTCCAGACTAAATCAAATCAAAATGTTAATTGAAAAAAACTGCTATTTTTGTTCACTATATATATCCAAGCTTAAGTACCCGTCGTGAGGCTGTTGTATTTTGGCATAGAATTATAACAATGTTGAGAATACATAAATAGTAAAATTAAATAATTACTAAAGCAAGCAAAAATGAATAGGTGAGATGTAAAATAGAAGATATGTTGTTCCATAATTCTGAGAAGCAGGAACGAAGGGAGAAATGAGAAAATAATAAAATCCAATAATTAAATACGGCAACGTCGTTCTAAATTAACAAATACAGATTAAAAATAGAAACCAAAAACAAATTGGAAAAGGAAAGAAACAAGATAATTGTGATATCACAGCGGCTTGGCCGAAAAAAAGTTAGTTAGAAAAATAAAGAGGTATATATTGACAGTTATGAATGGAAAATTGGAGATTGCTTGAAAGTGCCAGCAAAAATAAAACCAATAAAGGGGAGAGACACAAATATAAAGTTCTGAACAAAACCGAGAAGAAAGCATAGAAGAGAGATAAAAGACAATAACCAAAATATTTAAAGAAAACAATAGAAGTTAAGAAGCACTATTACAGGGATTAAAGAAAGCAAACAAAAATAAAGTAAACGTCCGATTGATACAAGCATATAGAAGAAATTCTATTGAAAAGCAATTTAACGATCGTTAATTTGAACTGTTGCCCACAGTGTGTCGTAATAGGTTCTGAGTTTTAAGTGGTGGATCTTTTCTAAAATTGTGTTAGCAGAAACCAAATCGATTGTAATTGTGATAGACTGTGATAGACTTGTGATAGACTTGTGATAGACTTGTGATAGACTGGTGTAAAACAGCTTATACGCAAGAAGTTGCTCAAGAATTCACCAAATTTTAAGACTGAATCATCAAACTAAAACTATATACATGTAAACTGCAGCAGATGGACACTCTGGCTTACAAGTTAATGTATAAAACAATTATGGAATATGATAAGTCAGTACAAAGTCAAATCCTAACGATTATTATAAAATAAGAATATGCTAAAATATCAATGTATTTATTTAGTCAAACCTAACTCAAATTTCTTGACGAACCTTTATCCAGTGCTATCGTTAAAATTCAAAATAATAAATCAATTAAAACAAAGTCATTAAGACAAGATTGGTGTTGGATGGCTAAACAGTGAGAAATAACGACGCATGCAATAACTAAATTGTGTAATAGTAAGGATAAAATAAAGTTTTTTATACAAGCATCTCAAGTTGTTATAAAAACTGGTTGGAAGATAAGTTGTGACCGATTTGAAACTGGACTCTCGAGGCTGAAAGAAATCACCTATCGACATCGTAGGTTGGTTAATATAAGATTAAATTAACAAGGGAAGCTTAGCCTACTTTAGAACGCTACTTAAACCTTTAGAGGCAATCAAGGAAGAGATCAAGCAATAAATTAATAAAACGATGAAAATTGGCAAAACCCTGATTAATATTCAATAGAGAACCATATGTAAAAGAGCTATAATCACAGTAATGATCTCGAAAGTAAGAATGCAATTAGTATTTCTATTAATGGAGTTCATCTTTTCATCATCGTTGATTTTCAACTACTGTGTATATTACCACCGTTTTGTTCCCATAAGTGTATGGATTGTGGAAAGAGAATAATCAAGAAGACGCTGAAGAACGAGTTAATTATAAATCCCAGAAAATTTAAACATCCTAAGCGCTAACATAATTGAAAAATTGTATAAAAGAATCGTAAAATTTCTCATTATAAGAATAATTTACATATGGAATTCTTTTTAAAAAAACTTTAATATTTAAAAAAACTTATAAATAATAAAAAAGATATACAATGAATTTTATCAATTATTTCTATATACAATATTTGATCAAATATTTTTTAATATTGTAACGGTTAAAAAAATATATAAATACAAAATTTTGTTATACTAAATTAAAATAATATTTGTAAATAAGCATTTATTTTTAGATTGGCAAATCAATATTGTTATTAAGAAACTAAGCCAAATGTTAAATTCTAACAGGTTAGATATTCAGCAATATCAAATAGAAGTGAAATCTTTGAAAATCAATTATGAAATGAAAAGAGCACCTTTAAGTAAAACTATTCAAGAACTAATATTATTTTGTAACCAAAACATCGAAAATGATTATTTTCTCTCTCCACATGAAGAAAACCCATTTAGAGGCAAAAAAGCTAAATTTTGTGGTTTGTTCTAAATACTAAATGATCTCATGTTTGGTGTTGGAATTATTGCATTTTTTTCAATAAATTTTTATCTTAATTTTATTAAAAAACAAATCAACGACTAAAATATATTTTCATAATTGTGAGCAAATGAATTGATATTCTTATTTCTAGAAAAAGCAGCATTAAAATAATCATTAGTTAATTAATTTATTACATAATCTTCTCTATTTCCATATTTTTTAATTTTTTCTGCTTTTTTGGTTTTACTTTATTAGAGGAATTGATTTTTTCTTCATTGTAATTCTCTAATAACATTTCAGTTGTCTCATCAATTTTGTCAGTAAGTTGAGAGTTTATTTGCTTTTTATTCATTTTTGTTTGTAGTCGGCTTATAAAAATGTCTTTTGCTACTTCCTTCTTAGCCATTTTTGTCAGTTTTTTATCATTTGATACTTTTGATGTCTATTAATGTTATATTGAAAATTAATTAAATAAAAATTACTTTATTCGTAGATAATTTGATCTTGCTACCTTTATTTAATTTTCTCAAACATTTGTTACGAGCCATTTAAAATTATAATTATTTCAATTAAAATTCAAAAAAATAGAATATTTAAACAAACTTTTTGTGAATAACATTGTTAAATAAATCATTAAACAATTCTAAATATTGCTATTACAAAAATTTTGACTTTGGATAATTACAGTATATTAACCCGTTATTTAACTGTGTCCTATTTGTAGGACAGCTACATATAATTGTGAGATAATTTTGGAGATAACGGGTTAATACAATAAACTTAATTTTCTAGTTTAGGATCGACAATTAAGTTTTTGTTTTTAAAAATTTAAACTGTAACTAGAAAGTAATTGTATTTTTTAAAAAAGTATTACATTCGTTAATTTATTTATTTAAAAATTTAATACATATAAATATGAAATATATTTCTATATTTAGATAATTTAGAACATGACCATTTTGTGATGTTAGAAGTTTTATAAAATTTAAAAAATATTCAAAGTGAAAAAAAATTTTCCATTACATTTATTTGTTTAACTCTAGATTTATTTTAAGTTCTATTTTTAAATAATTTTGTAAGAATGAATTAATTTTTAAGTCTGTAAAACCTTTATTAATTTCCATATGAAATTATTGTTTTTTTGAAAAAAGTAAGTGAAATTATTAAAAGTTTCCAAAAAAATAAAAGTCTGAACAATTTTTGAAAATATAATCTAAAATTCATTAACATCTATTTAATTAATATTTTTCTTTTATTTTTATTTTCGTATGGAGAATTTTAAAGTTTTATCTATTTTTAAGCAACAAAAGTAGTTGAGAATTAATACAAGTTTTACAAAACATTAATAGCCAGCGTTCCCAATTAGAAATCATATATATCTTACAGAATATTTTCAAATGGACACCAAATATAAATTTTCAACTTTTTATTTTAGTTAGATATGTATTTCACAGATGCTATTGGTTTCCCGGTAGATTTATAACTTTGTTTATATAATTTTTGTAATCTATTATAAGTTGATATCTGAGGTAATGGTTCGTAAAGTTTGCTGATTGCTTGGTAAATCGCTTTCATCTGCCTATCTTTATTTTAGGCGTTTTTCTGTATTATTTTCTCTCTTTTTCGCGTTTATTTTGTTTTAATGCTTTTATCGTATGTTTCTTGTCTAACTTCTTGTGACTTCATTTTGTTACTTTTATTTTTATTTAAGTTCCTTCTTGTTATATTTTTAATTTAATTTTATTTGATATTTTGGTTTACTTAGTGCTCTTTATTTGTTATGTTTTCACTCTCAGCCGACTTTTTCATCTCTAATAAATTTTACTAATTAAAACAAAACTTATTCTCAAAAGGAAATTAAACAAAAAGACAAACAAATTTTTCTAGCCCAACAATGTTATTATATTTAAAAAATTGAGCCTATTCTATTGTTTTTATTTCGTATGTTTTTCGTGCTCATTTTGTATGGTTATTTATATTATTTTAAACTCGGGCAGGAGTCCACCCTACCGAGTATCTTATAGATTTTCTTGCGGGCGCTCAGTGCGTCATTCTGAGCACCCGATCAATTACTGGTCACACTCATCTAGATGCTGTTAATTCAGCACCTACTCATTTAATAGTTAAAAATTTTGTAATTGTTATGTCCAAATTTGGATTTTAAAATATAACTTTATAATTTTGATTCAACTCGTTCTTCTCCTTTCCCTTAGGTGTAAATCATTTGCCCTTCTCACCCTCTTGTTTCCGTCTGTTTCCCTTTCTGCAGTTCTTTTCTTTATCATTTTATGTAATTTTTCTTAATTTATTGTTTTCTAAGTTTTATCTAATTTCCCACCACAAATTTTCTTTGCTTGTTTTTCCATCTCAAATTTGATTTTCTCGACCTTTATTCCGGTTTAGTTTTGTCATTATGTTATTTTGTATTTCTATCATTAGTTTTTTTAATTAACCCGAATTTTATGTTAGTTTTTTATATTCTTAATTTTATTCTCATGTTGTTTAGTGTTTTACGTTTCGTATTTTATTTTTTCTTCTTATTTTCTTTCTTTCTTTTTTATATATTTTTCCTTACCTTTTCTCCTTGTTCGTCTTCTCATTATTCGTTTTTTTTGAATTTTTGTGCCTTTCTCTCGCATTGTGTTACCGTTAAATCAAAACAATGGTATTTTTTCAAGTTAGTGGTCAATTAAGGAAAAAAGATAAGCAAAAAATTTAAATTTGGCAATTATGAATACGAAGATAAAAAATAAATAAATGTTTCACAGCGAATAGTAAAAAATAAAACTACGTGGAAAGAGTCACCAAAATCTTTGCCAAATAGTAATAGAATTGATTGGAATCGGCTGCTAAGTTTAGCTAAGGGATTAGAAAAAAAAGATTTTCAAAATGAGTGTTAGGATATTTTGAATTGTTATATAAAAATAATTATAAATGTATTGTGAAAGAGAAAATGATGCTGATAATTTGGAATGGGTATAACCACAATTTCCCGTGGTTAGAAGAGATAAGGATACCACGAAGGTGCGTATTGTGTGTTGATGCAGCAGCCAGGTGTAATGGAGTGGAAATTAACGATATGGTAAAAGTTGGTCCAAAATTACAAAATGAAGTTTTCGATATTTTAATACGTTTTCGCAACTGTTGTTTGTGACAACTGCTCTCAAAGGTTATTAAAGAAATAAACAAATGAGTAGAGGATACGTAATTTTGAGAAACTGCGAGTTTCGAGATGTTTAAGGACCCACCGGATTAATGAATGCCAATTGCATGTATTTTCCAATGCTTCAAGCACAATATATGGGTCAGCTCCCGGAGGATACTAATATTGGACATAAAGGTGCGTTGATTGCTTCTATGGCAAAGGTAGATCCAGTACAAACTATACGTATACCAAGGTTAGAACTAATGGAAGTGTGTGTTGGGGTTAAATTAGCACGACGGGTTTCAGAAGTATTAGGCAAAGCGATGAGTAAGATAAAGCTTTGGTTCGAAAGTAAGGATGTAATATATTGGATTCAAAATTATTCGAGATTATTCAAGCCATTCGTAGCCAATCGAATTGAGTTTATTCAAGAAATAACAAAACCAAGGCGATGGCGTTATGTTCCAACGACTGAAAATCCATCGAACTTTATTACAAGAGGAATATCGACGTCGGATTTGATAAAAAGCACCATGTGGTGAAAGGGACCTACCTTTTTACTAGAACCAATGAAAAATTGGCCAGCGACGGAGTTAAACCAATCAAGTGAAATCAAGGAGTTTCGAAAGGGAATAACAATGATGGCAAGTGTAGAGGTGCAAATACAAATAGGAAATACAGACTGTTTCAAAGTAGAAACCTTATCATCATCGCAGATATTATTCCGAATTTGGACCTGGGTGGATCGATTTATTTTGAGCGCAATAACGGCACATTCCAAAAGGAACACAGGGCAACCTAGAACTGAAGAACTTAAAAGAATGGAACTCAGTGTGATTAAAGGAGAGTGTTTAAAATCAAGATACAGAATATCAATTTTATTGTCATCAACATGTCCGGCTACAAAGCCACTGGGATCAGTTTTGAATAACAACGGTTTGTCCATTTCAATATCATAAGGTAATGCTATCATTGAACAACCTAATGGTCGCATCTCAGCCGATTGGGTGTAAATCTGATTAATATCCGCAATACAACGACATATTATGTCACAAGGCATTTCATATCCATTTTTATATTTAAATCGAGCTGCTTCCATTTGTGCACGACATACTTGAGATCGACAATCAGGGATCATACCAGTCATAACACCTCCAGTACTTTCAGTAATATTAAACCAGCTATGTCCAACCTGCGGCCCATTCAATAATTTTGTGCGGCCCGTTTTGTATAAATATTTATTGTAATGAAATATCAAATATAAATTTTTATTGTAGTAAAATATCACATGTGCGTTCAAAATATTTTTTTATGTGTATTTATTTATTTTTTATACAAAAAACGGTTACTTTTAAGATTTTGTTTTAGTTTTAACACAAAAGACGGTTACAACTTGTGTAGAAATTTTATGCATGGTGACTATGACTATTAATTCTTGATTATAGAAATGCCATGGAAAAAGCTTCATTATCTCCGGACCTTTTTATTTGTCACTGTTTTTTACACCTTGAAAATTTATGTGCGCAAGTATTTGATATGAACCATTTGATGTCAGTCGTTATTAAAACAGTTGACGCAATAAAAAATAATTCCTTGAAACATCGTCAGTTTCAAGATTACCTTCAAGTACTAGAATCTGAGTACAGTGATTTGCTTTTTTATGCGAAAATTCGCTGGTTAAGTCGTGGGAAATGTTTAGAAAGATTTTGGAATTTGAGAGAAGAGATTGGAATTTTTATGAATGAAAATGACCAAAATGTTCCTGAATTATATGATGAGCAGCGGCTTTTGGATTTATGTTTCCTTACAGATATTACTATGAAATTAAACGAACTGAATAGGCAGCTTCAAGGTGAAAACAAGTTGATCACAGACTGTTATGGAAATATAAAAGCATTCATAACAAAACTGAAACTTTATGAAAGTCAATTAAAATCAAAAAATTCTGTCCACTTTCCATTATTACATATATTTAATTGTGACAAAAAAGATTTTTCTAAATATGCACAAGAAATTATCAATTTACTACAAGAATTTCAGGAGAGATTTTCATATTTAAAGAAATATGAGAATATATTTAATATTTTCCTATGCCCATTTGACATTGTTGTGGAATCAGCTCCAACAAATTTGCAAATGGAGTTAATAGATCTCCAGTCATCTTCTGAATTAAAATATATGTTTAAACCAATGATAAAGTTCAGTTTTATAAAAAATACATATGCAATGATAAATTTCCTAATCTAAGAAAACTAACGATAAGCATTACAGCTGCAATGGGGACCACGTATCTTTGCGAATCTTTTTTTTCAAACTTAAAGATTGTTAAATGTAAAAGTCGTAATAGATTAACTGATGAAAATTTAAAAAACCAATTACGATGTGCAACTTCGAAAATACCTGTGGACATAAAAAAATTATCTGAAAAAAATTGAAAAACAAGTTTCACATTAAGTAATATGTATGTATATGTAAAACATAATTTAGTTTGTATAAATTTTTTATAATAAATAAATACGTGCGGCCCACATTATATTTTTATTTTTTATTTTGGCCCAGTAACCAATTTCGGTTGGACACCACTGTATTAAACAATCTTGTAGCTGAACTCTTCTCAATCATTTTATCTGGAACTTTTCTTTGTGTAGCTACTACATTACAATTATTGCCTCGAATACCAACGGAAAGCAATCCACCAAATAAATTTGATATTAGTTTGCCAAAAACACCATTAACGTTATCAAGATCTCTTGGGGTCATAAAAAAGGAACCATCAGTTTCGTTGGTAGTATTTCCCATTTCCATTGAGTTATCAGATTCAAAAGACCATTTGGTATTTCCCATTTCCATTGAGTTATCAGATTCAAAAGATCATTTGGTATTTCCCATTTCCATTGAGTTATCAGATTCAAAAGACATTTTGGTATTTCCCATTTCCATTGAGTTATCAGATTCAAAAGACCATTTATCCTCGATTATATTGCTTGATTCATAAATTTCTTCATTAAAAGCAGCCATATTTTCTCGGAAGACAATAAATTCCATAACCCGAAATCGATCAGTAAAACACAAACCAAATCAACACCATTAACAACTCTGAGTACAAAATTCAAATCAAATTCTAAATCTAAAAATCATAAAACAAAACTAACTTAATAAAAATTGTGATACCTCTTGCTCGCGTCTGAGTGCGCACACAATTCAAATCAACAAAGTAAAAAGCGCACACAGACGCGAGATAAACTAATAATTTAACACAAAAAATGACACTGCTCGCGTCTGTGTGCGCATACAAACCCATCTCATAATACAACGCGCGAGCAAGCAAAGTTTTTCTTTGACAACCTGTCTCGACTAATCAAGAATGAATGTATAAATATCAAAAGCAGTCTGTTAAAGTTAACACCAGTTTTAGATGAGATCAAAGTGCTACGAAGTTGTTAAAGCATGAGTGCATTTGAATCTTCAATCTTTCGCAAATTCCGCACTTTGGTGGAGTTTTCGAGTCAATGATAAAATCGGCTAAGAGAGCAATGAATGCAGTACCGATAAGTGCAGATGTGATAGAGGAAGATTTGGGAAATGTTTTTAAAATGGCTGAATTGTTGACAAATTCTCGGCCATTAATGGTTCAAGCAATAGACCACAAGGAAGACGCTGTTCTAACGCCAAATAATTTACTAATTGCCAAATGAAAAGAAGAAGCGGTAGAAAATATATAAGTGGAGAAATTGTCAAGTAATATTTTTCGGTGGAAACGAATTCAGGAGTTAACTGAACACATCTGGCGACGATGGATTAAAGAATTGATTCCGTGCTGGAAGTAAAGGGCAAAATGGAATGAGATAGAAGATCATGTTCAAGGAGGGTCAACAGTGTGGGTACTAGATAAAAAAAAGATGAAGGGAAAAGTGGCCAATATAGAGGGTAATTGAAGCGATACCTGGAATAAATGGAAAACCACGTGTGATGAGAATTAGATGCGAGGAAAATGAGCTATTGCGATGTATCTCCAAATTATGTTGAATTGTGAAAGGAGAAGCTACTGGGGAATTGAGATATACACCAAGGTGTCAACGAGAAGGATGATCAATCCTGAGTTTAATTATGTATCGTGTCGTTATTCGGTTTGAGTATTGAGAGTATTCTTCTGTTGGGACACGAGACAATGTATTTTTGAGATATTTTATAATTAATTGATTTTTTTGGACATTTGTTTAAAAGTTTTTTGTCGCGGATTTTTTAAGAAAATAAAGATTTTTAAAAACTTTCGTTTTATTTACGTTTTCATCATGAAATGGTTTAATTCAAGGAATAGATATGAATTCATAAGTGTTGACAATAAAAGTAGTCCTAAGGATATCTCTGTTCATTTTAAATCTATCGCATCCAAAAATGTAATCTCAATAACTGATCGCGAAGTTCTTTTTAATATTTCCGAAAGCTGACAGAGGATCCAAGACTTAAATTATGTTGTAGACATTTATTGCGCCAATGATTGATCTTATTTTTCACACTGTAGTAATTTATGCAACCTTCTCAGGGGGTTCGACAATGTATTCTGGTGTTGTTGTTCGAATGCACATCTCAACTCTATTTCAAATTTGTATGAGAATTAACCAGTGCTTGACTAGCTAAAACACGGTTTTGTTCGTGATTTGAAACGTATGTGTAGATAATATGATTTTATTTATTATACATTAATTAGATATATATTCGAACACATTCGTATGATTATTTTATAATTAAAAAATAAAAAAACTTGTGAGTCACTTAAATTCGTTGCGTGAATCAGAGGTTCGCCGTCACTGACCTATATGTTTGCGCTCACTTTATCTATATATAATGTTAAATTCCTAAAATATATGTGATTAAATTCATCGAAAACAAACTCATGTTTATTTTCCAAGGGTCTTATTTAAGAAGATTTATGGAAGTAATGTTTTATATTATAATGTTTTATATATAATGTTTTATATAATGTTTTATATTATATTATAAGGTCATATGATAAACAAAATAACATAAATCAAACAATATTAAATATATAAATGTTATTTTAAATATAAAAAATGCTTAAAATCAAAACTCCTAAATATCATAAGTTCACTTGATATATTTATTTATGCTCAATTATAAATTAATTTAGTTTTATTTTTTTCATTTCAATAAATGACATTTTATACAAAAATAAATTATGATGGTAATTTTATGTCATCCATATTCGGAAGCACGAACAATTGCTACAATAAAAAAAAAATAATAATAATAATAATAGTATTAATAAATTCATTGGGAAAAAGTTCTTTTAATAATTTATGTATAGTTAAACATAAAGTCAAACCTGGATATCAAATAATTGCATAAATGAATAAAAATAAGATCGTTTGGTAGGATAGTCTGACTTCACGTGCTCTTGATCCAAAATACTAACTCAACACAGGCACTTTTATTAATAACACAGTTTCCAATCTTTCGAATTCAGTCAACACAACTTAACCGACTTTACTTGACCTAAGAACAGGTAATCGTATTGGAAACATTCTTAAGTATAATAGTTAAACGAATCTGACTCAACTTTCATAAAACCTAATTTTCACCTTCAAAACACTCCTAATTTATTCACCAAGTTTTCACCCCGTTTATTTTCTCAACCAATATGGCGATTTTACTTAATTGAGAGTTACTTTAATAGGGAACTAGCTCCTCGCCGGCCAAACCAAATCCAATTATTGTTTCACGAGGATCCGGAGAAATAGGCAACAATTTAATTTGTTTGAGTCAGACCTTGACAGGCAAAACGGTAACTTCGTGGATCGTGTTTAGAATTTAATTACATAATTCTGTGTATTCGGGTATTATTTATTCAATTTACACTGATTCTTTTTTAATAAATATAGTCTCATAACTTAATTATTTTAAATACTTTT